>KV744876.1:0-102010 GCA_001692735.1 Lepidopterella palustris CBS 459.81
GCCAGTGCTTGGCGAAGCCAAGACGCTGATCACACTGATCAAAGGACGAAGGGCTTGGAATACTTAAGGAAGATGGATCTCTTACTATTTCCTAGTTCTTCGTACTCAACTTGTTCTTCAGTTTTACACTGTCTTGTTCATACTTCCTCAACCCTAGGGTTAAGTGAAGTACTCTTGTTACTCAGTCTTTGATATTGAGCAGCGCTTCTACTATTGTCTTTTAGTTGAACTTGGTTCAACATCATTCCACTATCAAGTAGTTACTTGGATAGTACGGCCTAGCTTTACAATACAGATTGTACTCAGCGATAAGTTAGACCAATCCCGTGATCTTACAACCGACCTACCCTGAATTAACCTGGACGCCCTATACCTATTCTAAAGGACGTCTTCCTCTAGTTTCGATACAGGCTTGTACGAATCCGTTTCAAGGTTAGCCCTTGAGCCGACAGACTACAGGTTGTATAGGATTTTACGCGTTCGTAACAAAAGGTAGATAAAAAATACTTAAATTTAGGACGGAGTAGTATTTTATATATAGGAGGCTTTAATATAGCGGCCTATAATAAATATTACGCGTGAATTCCTTTATATAAACTTAGGTACCTATTTTTAGCCGAGGGCTTTAGTATCACTGTTTGCTTATAGTAATCGGGAGGCCATTTCTTGTGTTCGGGCATGCGTGGAAGGATAGCCGCGCGCAACTTCTTCCAGAATTCAATCAACAATAAAGTCCTCTTGTAGAGGAGTTAATTGCTACTATTGTTAATGGCCGACGCGTGCAGCACTGCTACCACCAAGTCGCGACGTAAGTGTTAAACGTGGTATCTTATACTTGGCAGCAGCCTTCTACTGTGACGGAAAAACACCAGATTCAAGATCTGCAATAGTAAGTTGAATCGAACCTTCGCGATTAGACATATTGACAAAGTGGTTGTGTTGGAAACTAGCAATGTATGTACAGAGCGTATGGATTTGAAGGGTGGCCAGGAACCAGGGTGGCCAGAAACCAGGGAGCCAAGCTTATATAGTATTTCCTAACGTTGTAACCCGCTCACTTCTCAAGGAAATTCTCCCTCCTAATGCCGCTCCGGTCGCACATTCCTTTGAAGATGCCGCCGGCATCATACAAATTCAACGGCGTGTCGAGCTCGGCAATGCGGCCCGCATCCATGACGCAGATGCGGTCGTACCCAATAATGGTCTTCAGCCGGTGAGCGATGCAAAGCAACGTCTTGCCCTTGAAACCCTCCAAAATTGTGCGCTGGATCTTTTGATCCGTCTCGAAATCCACCGAGCTGGTCGCTTCATCGCAAACAATAATCTGCGAACCGCGGACTAGGGCTCGCGCCAGGGCCATGAGCTGTCGCTGTCCAAGCGAAAAGTTCATTCCCTCTTCCTCTACCTGTCCGTCAAGGTGGATGCGACTTGTCTTGTCATCCATCGATACATCTTCACCGACTAGATCGGCTTGCCGTAGGGCTGACCAGAGCTCGAGATCAGTGTGTTCGTTGAAGGGATCGAGATTCGAACGGATCGTTCCACGAAAGAGCGTAGGATCTTGGGGGATGATTGCCAACTTCGAACGCAGGTCGTGCAACCCAATAGTGCTGATGTTCACTCCATCAATCGTGATTGACCCGCCAGAAAGCTCAACCAGCCTAAAGAGCGTGCTCATGATGCTAGATTTGCCAGCCCCGGTGCGGCCAACCACACCAATCCGTTCCCCCGCTTTGACGTGCATGTCGAGGCCTCGTAGTACAAGAGGAAGTCCATCTCGGTAGCGCATTTGAACATTCTCGAAAATGATTTCGCCGTGCTCAGGCCATGTCGGCTTAACGTCTCCCATGTGGAGTGGTGCCTCCTCTTCTAACTCAGTGCCGTAGTAGTGAATGCGTTCCGTGGCGTTCATGTTGTTCTCGACTTCCGCTAGTTGTCGTACGGTGAACTGGATCATCTGGACAATTGAAAGAATGTACGACAGAACCAGGCCGCCAATGCTGGGCGACACCGAGAACCTAGATGTAACAACCAAGATACCAGTCGTGAACACGAGCATGTTTCCGATAGCATCCAATCTGATGCTAAGCCACCTTTGGTTTGCGAAAGTGAGATAGTAGGCGCTGTTCATGTCATCGATTGCTTCGCGGATTGACACGGAAAACTGATCTTGCAAGCCATATGCTCGGATGGTTGCAGTACCGAACACAGCCTCGCTGAATCTGGCAAACACGCTACTCCTTAGAACGGATTCGTGTCGCTTGACCTCTCTAGCGGAGGCCCGATAGTATGCTGCCGAGAACACGAAGAGGATGAACAACGGACCCAATGCGATGGCAAAGTAGTGGAAATACACAATGATTAGAATGAAGACCGATATGATCATCGCCATGGTCATGAAATACATTCGTATAGAATCCGTGAGATTGTTGTCCATGACATCAATGTCTTTGGAGAATCGGTTCGTAATGCGACCGAGAGGTGTTGTGTCGAAGAATGACATAGGCGCTCGAAGAACCCGGTTGATGGAACGATGAAGCATAGTTTTACCAGCTCGAGTGCCATAAACCGAGATGAAGACGGAGAAGACGAACATGAGAAAGGCTTGGGTAAAGCCAAGCGCAGCGTATATGGCAATCTAGTTGTTATTAGCAACGTGCCCTATGTTTTGAGAATTTTCAAAACTTACGTATATACCCGAGGAATACCCAAACTTATTTGAAGTCCACCATGATAGCCATAAGCTGGTGGCGATATTTGCTCCTTGCGAGAATATCAATAGCAGCAAGACGGAAGGGACTAACCATAAACCACCACCGGCTCTTATATAAGCCAACCAGACTGCCCAAGACACACTCTTGACAGCTCGCTCTTCTTGCTGCATCAGCGCAGCCTGTGGCTTTCTGGACTGTCGCTTCTTCCCAATCGCCTTTTTCTCCTCTTCTATTTCATCATCGTTGACGTGGTCCTCCTTTTCGTGCTCTTCTTCGACTGCTGTAGTCGCCATTAGTTTCGCAAACCCAGCGTGGTGTGCCATGAGATTATCGAAAGTGTCGACAGCTTCAAGTCGGCCCTCCTGCATGTAAGCAATTCTGTCGCAGCGACTGAGAACGTGGAGCTGATGTGTGGCCAGTATTCGACACTTGTCCTTTAACAATCCACAAATAGCGTTGTCCATTATATGTCGACCGACGTGAGCATCCACAGCTGATAGAGGGTCATCCATGAGCACAATATCCGCGTCGAAATAGATAGCACGAGCGATATTAAGTCGTTGTTTCTGTCCTCCTGAAACGGTGATACCGCGCTCGCCAATTTCTGTCTGGTCTCCATTCGGAAGCATATCGAAATCGGGACGCAATGCGCAGGCATCAACAACTTCGTTGTACCATTTAGACTTGAATGGTTTCCCAAAGACGATATTCTCTTTGACACTGGCGTTTTGAATCCAAGCGTACTGTGGGCAAAAGGCACGAGAAGCCCCCAGGGTGACTTCTCCTGTCGTCCTGCGCATATCACCAGCTAAAGCTGCCAACAATGAACTCTTGCCAGATCCCACAGTTCCAATAACAGCAAGAAGCTCATTCCGACCAATCGTAAGATTGATATCCTGTAATTTGAATGGCGGTTCCTCTGTCAAAGTGCTGGAATTGTCCGGCGAGCTGCCAACTTCCTTGTCCTCCAGGTCCTTGTCTTTCTTTGCTTTTACAGTGGCCTTGTCGTCATCTTTGACTTGCTTCCGAGACCGTGGTTCCTTGCCAGGAATATCGTCCATATCATGCCTCGGGGACCGCTCCCAGGTGAAGTCAGCATGTTTCATAACTACGGCGTTTTTGTTATCGTAATCCCATTCAGCATCGTCGCGGGCTTCTTCAGCCATGAGGAACTCTTGAATGCGTCCGATCGAAGAGTATGCGTCAATAACCTGTCCAATGACCATAGGGAGGAAGTTGAGAGGGAGACGAAGAGAATTGAACAGGGCCAACGAGGAGAAAATAGGAGCTGGATCGAGCACGTGTTTCGAAAGCGAGTATGTGATGAATGAGAGCATGGATGCAAAGACCGGCATTGACATTCCCACGGCGAGAATACCATTTCGAATCGAAAGCAAAATCTGGACGGATCTGATTTCCTTGCTTCGAATCTGATCAATTCTTGCCAAAAAGCTGGTTTCCCATCCAAAGTACTTCACGAAGCGGACCGCTTGCAAGATTTCTTGCGTTAAACTGACTCTCTGATCCGTGATTTTGTTGATGGCCATTCTCCTCCTGAACAAACGTCTCACGGCATGTCCAAGTAGTGGCATGGTAATTACCAAAAGACCGAATCCGGAAAGCGCGCTGTAAGTAAGGTTGATGATCAACAGGGCCAGAGTAAGGAAAATTGCAACAGGAGAAGCCCAGATCATATGGAACATGCCGGAAGCCTGGTCGACACGATATGTGTCCGTTGACATCAGATTGATGATCCTTCCATTGCCCCATCCTTGGCCGTCTCCCAAAATGCCTTTGGGATCAGCTGGCTTCCCTTTCACTTCCTTTGCTTTCCTTTGTAATATCGACTTGTACCACTTCCTCTCAGCCTCAGTTCCCGGCTTGATGTTTGGGGGTGGAGCTTCCAATGGTTTGCCGCCGGCCTTGGCTCTTCCAGAAATCCGCATGGCCTTATCAAAGATAACTGCAATCAGGACGGCTCTAGCTTGACCGCCAATTATCATGCCCCGATACATGAAGTGATTTGTTGCCATACTTTGACATAGCTGCATTGCAGTGATGCCAATGACGAGACCAATTCCCTTGCCAAGACTCGGCGCAGGTCGTCCAGTATGTTTCGCAACGTATGCCTCCACCGCGAAGTTGATCAGGTATCGAAGTACAAACGGAGCCAAGGACTGTAGTAAACTAGAAGTGAGCTGGCAGAATCCCCCGAAGAGGAATTCAAGCCTGAAGGTGTCATACAGGGCTCCAAGTAAAGGGCGTTTGTCCCCTCGATCGACACGTTTCTTGAGGGAGTCTTTGAGTTTGTGTACCAGTGCGTCCGCACTTCGATCAGGGTTTACCAGCCATATATCGTTGATTTCGAGCGGCCGTTTGTACCCAGTCTATAGTAGGGAAGACGTTAGCGACTGATCAAAATATCCACTAAGATCTCACTTACAGTCATTAGCGGGGCCATCCACTGAAATGTGATCAAACTCAAAATCCCCGCGTGGTATTCCCGAGAAACCTGGCGCGTCTCGGGAACAGGCGGTTTTTTGCCCCATTTGAGAAAGTTCAACCGTTTATACCATTTCTTTTTGGAGCCAGCTTCGCTCTTTGGGACGGCAACATCGTCACTAGAATCTGTCAGGGCGCTGGCGCCGCTCTCAGACCGTAAGAGAATCCGTCGGTTGTCAGGCCTTTTGGAACCAATATCAAGATCTTTTTCGGTGACCACCGCCTCCAATGGCTCAGTTGCAATAGGTCCGAATTCTTTTGTGTTCTCTGCGGCCACTTTTTGATCGTTGAGTTGCCGCTCTTTCTCGTCTCCAGAGTTGGACATCCTCAAGTGTTGAACTCGACTCCGGGGCGTACTGGAGGAAGGAGTAGTGACATAGTGGGTCGGAGCTCGATACAAATACCTCGGAGTGGTGAGGTAAGTGACTCTTCTAAAATCCGCGCCTCTGGGTTATTATCGCCGTCGGTTTCAAACAATTGTGATTGGCTCAAAAAAAGGTGGAATCTGGGGTCGTCGTCGAGTGAAAGAAACATCGGTGCTTTGTAAATGCCGTGGCACCGAGCGTTTTGCAGGAATCGTCCTCTTCGATTTGCCCCCTGCCGCCTCTTTCTTGCTCGCATATCCTTCTCCAATCAGTTATAGAATAAGCCGCATAATAGCTCTGCATCGTGCTCGCATAGAGTCATCCTCTGCCGTGCTTTCCGGCGAACTCGCATATTTCGGTCCTCTTTGATGCCTGGCGAGACCTTGTCCATATCCTGCAACTGTACTGATTCCTCCACCGCATTTTGACCTTCCTGCAAATCAGCCCTTGGAATCAGTGCATCTAGGCATCCACGCCTTTGTATACTCGTCATGATCGAGAGCGATGCAACTTTCGCGGCAGCCGACGGGGGGAGATACCGCCAGGCATACGTCGGCTGGGTGGGGATGACGAGCTACGCCGGATCTGGCATGTCGTTTAGTCTGAGTGCGGATACGGTTTTGTGGGTGGTTTCTATCTGTTTACAAAGTGTTGGAACAGATTTGAGGTTGTAGGCGTTACTTCAGGAAGAGTCTAGAATTTCCTCGGGCTGATACTCACGAACCGTGATGGAACAGCGGTGAGTTCTTTAACTAGGAACAGGTTGGACAAGCGGCGGCGACTGTAGGTACTTATGTTCACCATTCGCCTCTGGACGAAAGTGCTCCATTCGGGCGGTTTGCACAACTTTTGCGACGAGAGACGATAAAGAGTGGAAGTAACGTTGCTCCAAAACAGCTCGCACTGTGAGAAGTCTATCAGACGGACGTTGAATTAAACGCAAAGTGTACGGCTATCATCTCGGATGGGTTCCCTCGGTACGTTTTGCAGACTCAAAATCGGCACGACGCGTCACAGCAACCACAAAGACTTAAATAACATCTCTACGGGAATTCAAAGGTCCCTTGGGAGGCATTTTCAAGCAACGAATTGAGAATTGAAGGGCTCAGATTGCCACGGGTGGTCGTCAGCGCTAGCATCATTCTCACTACATAAGATGTGATTGCCCTTTTTATTGGCATGGTCTTTAATTGCCCAGTCGTTTGATGATTTAAATCCTTACAAATGCTTATGAGACTATCGGTCTCATACAATGCGCACAGACTACATGAATATCATCTCGTTAACCCTTAAAAGACTCCAGTCCCTGATGTAACTGACTCTGGTTATCAATTCAATTTCAAGTCGTAGATCCATCAATCATGAGATATTTTATCCCCAATCTATCGTCCCTTGCAATTTATGCCAACTGTCCTTTTTGCAAAAGTCACATCTGCTTATGCCATTCGAGACCATGTACGCCGTAAATGAATGGGTCTGCGGTCTAGTTGTCGACGCCAATGTGGACGTTCTTTTCGCCGGGAGGCAGAATCTGCTCTTCCTTCTTTCCCTTGACCGTCGGGAGTTCTACCATGGCATCACGAATGATATTCAAAGCACTCTTGATCTCTTCTTCGGTGATGACCAATGGTGGTGCGAGACGGATTATGTTCTGGTGAGTGGGTTTCGCCTGTCTTCCAATATCAGCATTTTGTTGACACTTCCAGTATATGCGCATTCTTGAGGGCTTTTCTTACCAATAGACCCTTCTCTTTGAAAAGCATACACAAATCCCATGCACTGTGACCGTTCGTCTTGCTCTCATCAATGACAATGGCATTTAACAACCCTTTTCCGCGGATTATCTTGATCATTGGGTTGTCGATCTTTGTCAGTCCGTCACGGAACAGCTTCCCTAACTCTTCCGCGCGCTCGATCATGTTCTCTTCCTTGATGATCTCCAGAGCTCTGATAGCAACGGCACATCCAAGAGGGTTGCCACCGTATGTTGAACCGTGAGTGCCGGATTCGATGGTAAGCATCACCTCCTTGGGCCCTAGCACGCATGAAACCGGGTACATGCCACCAGAGATAGCCTTGCCCAGCAACACCAAGTCCGGCTTGATGCCGCTCCACTCACAACACAGCAGTTTGCCTGTCCTTGCAATGCCAGTCTGGATTTCGTCGCAGATCAGCAGCACGTTGTGCTTCTCGCACAGTGCCTTGACTTCGCGCAGGTAGCTGTCCTCCGGTACCACAATTCCTGCTTCGCCCTGGATAGGCTCCACGAGGAATGCCGCAGTCTTCTTCCCATGCTCCTCCAAGACTTTTCGGAGGTCCTCCGCATTGTTGTAACGAATCGGTTCCTTCGTGGTGGGATTGAAGCTGCCAATGCCAGGAAGATAGGGTCCGTAGTTATCGCGTGATTCTGGGTCGGTAGACATGGTGATTGCTGCGAACTGGAACAACGTCATTTGAGTATTTGAGTGAAAGTGGTTGTATCTTAGGTGAGATACTCACTGTTCGTCCGTGGAAGTTCTCCTGGACACTGAACACCAACGCCTCGTTGTCTGGAATCCCCTTCACTTTGTAGCCCCACTTTCTCGCAATCTTTACTGCCGTCTCTACAGCCTCCGCACCAGTATTCATTGGCAAAACCATGTCATAATCAAACATCTTCGTAACAAACTCGGCAAATTTGGGGAAAACATCGTTGTAGAACGCCCGGCTACTGAGTGTCAACCTCGAAGCTTGCTCAATCAAGGCCTTGACGAGTTCTGGGTGGCAGTGGCCTTGGTTCACAGCGCTATACGCGGAGAGGAAGTCGAGGTAATGCTTGCCTTCAGGGTCCCACACCGAGCAACCGCTTGCACGAGAGAATACTGAACAGCCAGTTAATAAAATTAATAGTCTGGAAGTAATTGGCCTTGAAACGTACCGATTGGTAACGGATGGTAGTTGTGGGCAGCATATGTAGCCTCAGCGGTGATGGCGTCCTGCGAGGAAGACGAATGGTAGCGTGATGGATCTGGAGTGCCTGTAGGATGGAATGATCTCGCTGTAGCCTTCAGGCCAGTGCCATTCGAGGCGTTACCGTCCTGTACAGCAGATGGAGACATGTTGAAGTCAATGTTGTGTAGAATTTGGAGGTGGCGATTTGTGTTGGTGGGGCAAAATTGGTGTTGAAGGGGGAGTATTTATGAATCAGAGGTGGAGGACAGAGCGTGACTTTTTAAAAAAGCCTTTCCAAGAATATGAAAAGTGGATTAAACCGCTGGAAGCCTCAAACTGCTTATAGGGATACGATATCGCGTGGCCCTGCCATTAGGGTATCGTGAGAGGGACGGGCGGTAGAGGTGCAGGCCCCAAGCCGTTATTGGCCGTCCCGAGATCGGTGGTTTGGGTTTCTTGTGTCATCGCGCAGCAGGGTTTCCTTCCATAGAGAACGGATTTCCATTTGACGAGGTGACGATGGAAAGGAGTAGGGCGAGGTTTTCGACACAGGGAGAGAGGAGGACTGTTGAGGCATCTGAACACGACCGGCATTGGAAATGGCTGGCCTTGATTCGATAGCAGCGTCGCACCGTAAGGCACAGAGTCTCCTTCCCCAATCCAACCCTAGACTCTATCTCAGCCTGGATACATGCACATGTGGCGGCAGATTGGCGTTCGTATCTTGACATGCAAAGTTGTTGAAGACAGAGTATGACGGCAGGCACAGGCCAAAAGGCGGGTAAAGTGGTCTGTCTAGAAGGAACCTCCATAAAACACACTCTCTAACTAATGATTTATATAATCTTCTCTGACAAACCCCCTGGGACTTGGATGAGCGTTGGTGTTGGTGCCGTGGAGTCCTGCAGCCTCAAAACGTGTGCGTCGCTTTCGGCTGTGGCTGCCTGAGGCAAAAATTTCGCGGTGCTGCTACAGTAGAACAACAAAAATTTGAGCCTGTAACGAGCTTCTCAGGCCTGCCCCAGCAATTCTAGATCTAACTCTGAATGCTCTCAAAGAAGCATCGCAAATTCAAATTCACCACTCTCCCGGGAAGAATTCCAGTTCCAAGATCAATAAATGCTTCGCCATATCCAAAAATACGATCAGGGATGGATTCCCCCAAGCCATGATGTCCTTGTTGCAGAGTGGCTCAGAATCCTTCGCGGTCCGACAAACAACTTCCCCTCGCCAATGGAATTGTACTGCCTCCTATGCCAACAAATCCATTTGCTTCGGATGCATGAACAACCCTGGGGCGGAGTCATGTGTAGATCGGCAAGAAGAGGCTATATAAACCTCAACTTTTGCTGAAAGGCCAAGTATCGAAAAGCTGGCTTCATAAAAAACCAAAATCGTCAGGAATAGCATCGAATTGGCTATTCTCCAGTCAGTTGCTCTACTTGAAAGGCCAGCACCAATTTTATAAACATTTTTGGTTAAATCCTTCACTTCATTCACAAGCTTCATTCTTCAAGTCTTCTAACACAAAAATTATTGCAATTCCTCGTCCCGGACTTTAGCTATCATGGCTACTGTTGAGCCCTTCACCATAATTGAAGATGAGGGCAGCCGTCCTCAGAAGCTGTTCGACGATTATCAAAAGCTTACCTCTGGCAAAACCACCGATCTGGATGTTCAGGTCGTCACTGCACTCCGCGAGCAGCACCCCGATTTGATTGTCACCAGCGTGCCTTCAACAAACTGCAACCTCCTCCAATTTGCGGCTGCGGGCTTTGCTACCGCTGATCTCGACACTGATACCGAACCAGTATTGCGATGGCGCGGTTTCGTCGGTCCATCCCATCGAGGAGGCTCTGGGTATCTTGCGGATGCTACCTTCTTTGCCAAATACCATTACAAGTGGGGAAATGAAGACTTCATACTCTACACCGTCGTAGTTGGCTATGGAACCTGCCAATATATCCTCAAAGAAAAAAGGGGAAATGAGACGCCCTTCTCGAATTCCGCAGTCACTGACGCTCTTCTCGCCTCCATTGGGGCTTGGCTGATCAAAGAAGAACCGGCCATCTATGTCTATGATGGATACTGGACCAGGAGCACTCAGTTGTGGAAGGAGGTCTGGAAGGCGTCCTGGGACGACGTTATTCTAGAGCCGAAGATGAAGAAGGCTTTGACCGAGGTCAGCGGAAAGTTCTTTGATAGTATGTCTTCGTTCCAGTTTTTATTCTCGGTTTGCTCTAATCGACAGCAGGCCGTGATATTTACGAAATGTACGGTGTGCCCTGGAAGGTACGTAGCCTTTTCTTCCTCGCCCCATTTGAGTCAAACCCTGGGGTTTATGATTTTGGGGTACTTAGGTGTTCGTGCTAATCAAGGAAACAGCGCGGTCTAATCTTCTATGGCCCAGTTGGTAATGGAAAAACCATCTCATTGAAAGGTGCGATCCATCCTACTACTATTACTATCCCTCTTGCGAAAGATATCGGTAGATACTAACTTGGAATACAGCACTGATGAACACTCTTTATAAAAGGAAGGAACCTGTCGTGACTCTGTACGTCAAATCGGCGCCTCAAAACTACCACATCCGTGCGGTGTTCCAGATGGCTAGAGCTATGACGCCATGTTGTTTGGTGCTTGAGGACATTGACACCATCGTGACTCCGAATACTCGGAGCTACTTTTTCAATGAGGTGGATGGCCTGGAGAATAATGATGGTATATCCACTCTTCTGTTCGTGTGTCAGCTACAGCACACACTAATCAACATTTAGGCATCCTGATGATTGCGACTACGAATAATTGTAATACGGTCAACTATGTCCCGTGTTTTGTTGGCTTTGTGTGGCTGATGTTCCTAAATAGTGGACCAACTCGATCCTGGATTGTCCAAAAGACCCTCTAGATTTGATCGGAAGTTCTTATTCCCAGATCCCAATAAGGTATGCTTGCCTTGGGTTCTAATTTACTTGGAAATACCTAATGTTTATTCAGGAAGAGCGTGTGTTGTATTGCGAGTACTGGAGACAAAAGCTCAAGACCAATGAAACAATCGACTTTCCCAAGAAGCTTTCTAGTCCGATGGCCGACATTACGGATGGGTTCAGCTTTGCTTACATGAAGGAAGCCTTCGTGGCGACTCTCCTTGATCTTGCCCGGAACTACGCACTTGGAGACGATACCGATGATGATGGCGAGGGTGACGACGATGATGAAAAGGTTCCGTTAAACAAATACAAGATGTGGAGAGCATTCAAGGCTCAGGTCAAGATTCTCAGAGCTGAAATGAGCAGTGGAAACTCGACGAGCAAGGACTCCGTCGCAAGTCGTTCGTACGGGCTTTATGAGACTCTGTCCGCAGAGTACGAAGAGATGATTTCTTTGCTGGAAAACACGAGCCTCCGAGGCTTCCCTCAGGCTCAACGCGCTTCTCCAGGGCTCTCCCCGGAACATGTGCAGATTATGAAAATACCCACGCTTGAGAAATCCGCCCTCAGCCCTCTTACCTCCTTCAGCCCGCTCATGAATAAGAGGGCAAAATTGGGCAATGGAGCCTGGGAGTGGGGATTGTGAAGTGTGAGGCTTGCTTTAGTCTGCATTAGCGATTGTGTGGGGAGCCGCGCTGAAGCGACAGTTGCCGTTTCCGCTATCAAGAAAATGCGAGATGCTTTGAAATTATTAGTTATGATGATTCTCACAAGGTATTCCGTTGTTGCTGCAGCCCGGCGGTCAAGCTCACCCTAGGATTGACCGGTGAGTTCGCATCTCGCGCAGCTGACCGTGCTCGTTGCAGCAACGTGTTTCCACAAGGCTCATTCCAGCCGACATCCCGCCTTCTTGCACTCGCCGTCGCTCTGAATTACATTTACCACTGCTGTCATTCACGGGAAAACGTGATAAGCCCGCCAGATGTTATTCGATTCGGAGTCCCCCGACGTTCGCTGCCTGATGGCATTTGCGGCTCCAGACAGCCCTATCTCGGCGCCCTATTGCGAGTACAAGCACTCATAAACCTCGCACGGCGTTCTCTGTACACCCACTTCTCCCTCGACCCTTGTTCCACGAATATAATTTCTTTTGCTCTCCTCTCTTCTCATTCGCACTTTCCGCTCGTTAGGCTCTGCTAAGTGAACAAACAAGTGACAGGTAATATATCAACATCATAATCCAACAAGATTAACCCACACATCTGACTTTAGGCTCGCTAGCTCCCTCGCATGGCCACCAATCATGTAGACGCTCTTGAATATCGTTATGGCCCGCCTTTAGGTGGGAATTGGGAAGATTTAGTTACATGGGATCCGGATGGAGAGATCTATGACTCCTTCTTCCAGGGGGATACTAATTCGGCGGACCCTTCTAAAGTTGTTTCGGGGGGTGAAAGCGTGACCTCTGACTTTCCTTCTGCGCCTGGTTCCGTGGAGGACTGTACAATCTCAGAGTATCCTCTGTCGTGGGCAAGTTCTGATACCTCCGCCACCACCTTCGACAATTCGCCTCTCGGGTTTGCGAACGATAAAGTCAATACCGATTCTTACGACCCTTTTGGGCTCGAGCTCCAGCAGGCTTTCAGCAATTGTGGAAGATGGATTGACCAATCGCCGACCGCTGAACCCCTTTCCGATATCGACTTTCCCCGTACTACCACCACACTGCACTCTGATCCTCGCACGAGTTCGGCCAGCATCTCTTCGCTGTCTTTGTACTTTAGTCAACCACAAATTGTGGAGCCTGTTCCCGCCGAGACCGAAAGTAACCACGCCATCGCCATTCCCCAGAGCATACCGCGAACCAGCTCTTGCAGCGTAGGCTCGGAGTCTTCGTCTTCGAGCTTGGGATGGGTCCAATACCAGGTCAATGACAGTACCCGTCGCCTGGTGCCCTCTGGAGCCGGTTCGAACAGTGGAAGACGCCAACGAGGACGGATCCGAGCTCTCACTCAAGATCAGAGGAAGAATGCTGCCCTCATGCGGGTTGTCAAGGCATGCTCCAATTGCAGACGTCGCAAAGAACGCTGTGATCCTGGCATCCCTTGTCGATCCTGCATCGAACATTACAAGAGCGACCTTGTGTACCACCCATGTCGAGAGAAGCTCTTGGCGGACTTGACGATGGTCTTCCTTTCTGGTATGTGCTCCATTTCTCGAATTTATCAAACGTTTTCGAGGTGCAGGTCGAGCGCAATGTCGTCGCCATTAGCTATGTTGGAAAGCATTTATAATTCCAGGCGTAGTCTATTCAGACTACCTACGGACGAGTAAAAAGCGATAGGGACTGGCTGGACAGTGGAGAGAGTTGGAAGAGCCACTGAAGCCGCTCCGAGATTTCAATACAAACCTAGACAAGCCGTTCGACTTGCACCTGCTTATCACTCAATCACCATTTGCTAACATTCTCCTAGAGCGCACCGGCTGGCATCCAACAGCCCGGACCCTCGACTCCTTCCTCGGCCGCTCAGACTACACCATCAGCGGCATGACCTACACCGTACCGCTCAGCCTAGGCTTCGGGCCTTATATCCACCGCACCGTCCACCATGTCCGTCCCGCTGACTCCAGTGCGCTTTACCACCAACACATCATCTACGACTGGCCTCCTCGCAATTCGGCCGGCTCCTCGCGCACTCACGCCGTCTTCCCCGCCATCCTAACCTCCACTACAAGCCTCAAACAAGACATAGACGCCCATCTCTCCCTTCTCGTGACATTGCACTTCCGCGCCTTCCCACTCTACTGCTCTTCCCTCCGCGTGCTCCGCGACATCTACGTGCTGTACAAATCGCTCCCCGCTACCTCATCGCAGATCCTACTTCAAGCCCTCAAACTGCTCGTGCTGGTCCACATCGGCGGCGACATCACCACCTGTGCCACCGACCCCGCCGTTGCCTCTATCATGACATCGGCCGGCCTCCCGCTGACAGATTCCACTGGCGCCCCCGTCTCACCGACGCCGTGCTTCATCCGCGCGCAGTTCGGCGCCGTCATGCCAGCCCTGGCGCAGGAGCTCATGCGCGACATCCTCGCAAGGCTGGAGCGGCTCGCACTGTCGCGGCAGTGCGCGCAGTGGCCTGTCATTTTGAGCACATTCGCCGTGCTGCTGATGATAGTCGAGAGTACCCAGTACCACGCAGCCAAGATAGCGTATCATGCGCGTTACGACAGCGGTCCCGCGGTTGCGGAGCGGGAGCAGGAGCGGAAGGTGGGGAGGGAGTTGGATGAGCAGGGGGTGGATGCGCTGTTGAATTTCTATAAAGCGTGCTATGGAGGGTGCCATGCGAGGTTGCGGGAGGATTGGTTGGGAGAAGAAGAGGAGGGGGTGAATGGAATGGGGAAGGGGAGTGCGGCCGAGAGGTTCGTCACGGCGATGAGGACGGCGATAAGGAATGCCAATGAGGGCGGGTATTTGAAGGAGAGAGGGCTTATGAAGATTGAGAGCTCGAAGGGGGGTTTTAGTTGTTTCTTCGATCGGTTGCTTGCGAGGTTGTTCTTGCTGAGGAACTGAGGGAGAATAGTAAGAGAGAGAGAGCTAGAATTAAGGGCAGATGGACTTCAGTGTCCGCAAAGAGGGGGATACGATCGATTCACGGCCTTCTGTATTTGGAGCCTCGCACCAGGATTTAAGCTGAAAGGGTGCTGGGAGGCCCACAATGGTACGATTTTCACGACTCGTACGAACACGACAGGCAGACAGACAGACAGACAGACGACGCCGGGGCGTTTAGAGACAGGTTATTTTCTCTTCTATTGTTCTCCGCCTCTGGCTTGTTGTTTGAATAATGGGTTGGCTGTTTGGATTTCTTGCGTGCCTGCGTTTTTGCTCCATTTCTACGCTGCTTTCCTCTTTCTTTGCGTTATATTGGTCGGCGTTATTCTTTCGTTCCGTTCCAGGTGATCTTCATTATTCAACGTTCCTTCTTTCTTGCTTCTTATTCTTCTTCACGTTGTTAGGGTTTCCCGCGGTTGGCTATCGATCTTCCATTTCCATCTGCCTAGGCTGGGAGGTCCTTTGTCCTTTACCATTCCTTTCCCTCTACAGGCTTTCAGCTCGCGCTCTAGATTTCCGTCATCATACAGGGGCGGGAATTATTCTTCCTTCGTTTCAACCTTTCAGCGCTGGCCGTCTTGCTTTTTATCTGAGCGTTCATGTTTAGGCGGTCTTCTGTTATTTAGCAATATACCATGCTTTATCGTATCATGTCGCACCGACCCCACATGGCTCACTCATTCGCGCAAAGAACTGTGCTCACGGCTTAAATAGAGCTTCCGTGCTTGTGCCTAGAGGGCTTGCTGTACTTATCCCGTTATTAAAATAGAGGATACTCAGCACCCTGCTGGCGTGGGTGCCGAAGCGAAAGAAGTCCTCTTGCCGAGGTTTGATATCTTGGGCTAGCTACGAGCGCTCTCATACGTACTGCCACTTTGGGATCATTGGGGAGAGTCTTCGAATCGATAAATAATGCGCAGGACGAATTGATTGCGTTATCAGATGAGATCTCCTACCTGACATCGAAGCTCTTGATCGTGAGCAAGACTTTGTGAGGATATCTTCAGGGGCGTTGAATAAGATGGTTACTGGCGCGCGGATCAAACTCAATGACTTGGATAGGTTCGTTCAAGAAACAGTTACTGCTACAACGCAAAGTTCTGGAAAGAGCCGGGTCCAGAGAGTGAAATGGACAATGTCGAAAACGAGAAAGGCGCAATACTTGCTTCAGGAAGTGAGAGATGTTCGACAGAATATGTCGACGCTCCTGGGCGTGAAGACGACGTAACTAAGCCACATACCTGTAAGTGATCTAACGTACGATTGATTTGCGGCGATCAGAGAAGGGGTGTGTTCGGTTCATGTGGTTTCGGATTAGGTCGCATTTGCTCGCCTTCGTCCCACCGCTCGTCACGGCCGGCTGCAGGACCAACGACAAAAAGTTCGACGGTTCCAGGCAGGTGGGTCTGGGCACATTGCTGTTGCTGGCGGGCGCGGATCTCAAGGGCGTGGACCCGGACGCGAGGTTAAGTTGGTGGGATTGTGGCTGCAGAACTGCTGGCAGCGAGGGATGATGTCGGGGATGATGTCGGGGATGATGTCGGGGAGGAGTTCAGGGCCACGTTCGAGAGACTTGTGGGAAGTGTTTGAGTCGCCCCGGCTGAAGGAATACGGGCCGCAGAGGTGTTTTAGAACTGTGTTCACTGCAATTTAGATTGAAGTCTACTTGGTAGAGAATCGGGTTATGCGGGTTAAAATTAGGAAGACCATTGAAAGATCAAAATGGGTGCGAAGCAAAATGATGGAACGAAAAGGGTGCACCTTGTTCATGAGAGATGAGAGAGATCTAAGCTATGTCTTGGCTGATCTTATTTTTGTTGCAAATTGGAAAAGTGCCGCATCGATACTTTAGGCAGTGGCGCATGCCGCAATATAGATATGCGGGTGTATACTATGCCGAGGTGCCTTATAAGAGAGTACAAAACAACGTATCAAAACCTAGAGCCGCTAATATAGACTTTGGTTGCAAGGGGCGAATCTAGCTGAAGGCCTCTCGACCCTCTTAGGGACATGCCAAATAACACGCGCCTAAATTACTGTGGGTGGCTTCGAGGCCTTGTGCTCATGCTGCAATAATGGTATGTGAAAGACACAAGTAAAGGCATGCATCGTTTGGGGACTCGTGGGATTGTGTTTCACTCCTCGTATACACCTCTGAAGACCTTAATGAGTGCCCTTAAATATGTTGTTGATACCGAAACACTATCCTGCAGCCCATAGACAAAAGACTCCAGCTCCAGCTGCTTTTAGGTTCCGGAAAAAAACTCATCTTAATGCCACGAACGCATCCCAATGCTGCCCAGACCCGTAGAATACAAAAATGCCGCTTTTTTCTAAGGTATCAGGCGCTACCTGATTAAGAGAATCTTATAAACCCATTTCGCTCTCACTACCTTGCTCTGACTTTCGGTTTGCGCTTCCTCGCTTCGACGTTCGGGTTGGCTGCCGTGATACTTTTCAGGGTTGCTTCGTCGCTAGTGGATTCATCCTCTTCGGAGTCGAGAGGAGAGTCTTCGGATCGCTTGGTGTGGAGAACACGGCCGATGCTCTGGTCGTAGAAGAATTTAGGTATGCGGAACAGAAGTGTGTCGAAGATTGTCGGTTTGTGGATTTCGTTAACCTAATAATTTGTTACCCAATGGTTCGATGATGTGAGGCGGAAAGGGCTTCTTACATCAAGTAAATACTCATGCTTCTCCCCATCCTCCGTCTCTTCTTCGAGATAGACGTTTCCAACCGAATCCACAATCAGCACCTTGCCGTTCTGTGCGAGCACCCGCTTCTTTGTGCCGCTCGGGCCCGATATCAATTCCGAATCTACAGGCGTACTAACACCAGAGGTTTTTACAACTTTGGCGACTTTCCCGTTCTTCGCTTTTCGCGCTTCCTTCTCCTGCATGCGTTTCTGCCGTCGGTTCATTCCCATCATGCCCGAGTCGTCACTATTAGCGGTGGGAGTATCCCAGGATTGTGGCAGGGGAGTGTTGGAACCGTTGTCTACACCTGGTATGCCCTGGATGCCCACATCATCTCCCCACGCGGTCCTCCTAGCATGTCTGATGTATCTCTCAACAAACTCCCGTTGCCGTTTCCAACTCAAGAAGAGAGCACCATAGTGGACAGCGCCACCTCCTACGAAGAGCAGACCCAGCAGTACGGAGCCTAGGCCAGGACGGAATCGTGCATAGTAGTATCCCGTGCCCCTCCACTTCGGAAAGCCGTTCTTGAGGAAGTGATCGTACCGCTCACGCGACTCTCCTTTGAGTATCTCCACCACAACCGTAAGTCTCTGGTAGCTCGAAGTTGCCGTTTTCATGAAAGCCTCAATTTCCTTTGAGGTGGGCTGCTTGCGTACGTGCACGCCTGGCTTCTTCTTTTGACCTGGTTTGGCCTTGGGCGTCTGGAGGGCATAGCTGGCGATGAAGGACTGACGCGCCTTGTCGGGGTGTATTTGTCGAGATTTTTTGCGGTAGGCTCTGACGATTTCGTCTTGGGTCGCGCCGGGTTTCACGCCGACCAGATCGTAGAAGGTCACGTTCGGGCCTTCGTGGGTGGTGACCTCGTCCTGGAGGCGGAAGATCTCATGGTCTGCAATTGAGTAGAAAATAGTTGGTTAGCTCTGTGGTGAATGGATTCGCGGCTGAGAGCACACGTAAGGAATTGCGGGATCGGGGCAACTGGGAGTGGCATACCCTCTTTGGTCCACGCAGCTGCAATTGTGACAGAGGCGCATAGCACCAGCAGCAGCAGCAGCAGGGCTTTGGGCTTCATCAGGCACAGCGTGTGGGGAACAGATTCCGGAGAGTTGAAGCTTGTCGGACGCTGTGTGGGCGGTTTTATCCGTCTCTGCAGGCGGTTGGAATGGTTCAGTTATGCGTCTGTAGCGCACCAGATGTGACGATGAACGTGGTCCAATCACTGGTCACGCAGCCTGCCGAAGTCGATTTTGTTTATGCAGCATGAAAAGTCGGTTGTAGCGGGTATAACAGTGACGGGTAGCTCGTCCCCCTTCTGCTGAGACTTTCTCTTTTTCTCTCACTTCGAAAACCGATGCTGCGTGTTCTCAGCAGGGGGGCAAATTCTGTGGCTGTGGGGGAGGACGTCGCTTGAGCTTCTGCTGAGATTCCACCAGGACAAGGTTGGCGCGCTCCAGGGCTCTACTGGGGCTTTACCTCCCTGAATTAGCACGTCTGGCAGGGGCTGAGTTGCCTGTTCTTGGTGCTCACCAAATTCCTCGTAACAACAAGGAAACGTCTACGTCCATCCACGTATTGAGAGACATTCTTTCGGCGACACATTACACCTTCTCTACGGAGTTCACGACGCGTCAGCTCTGCACCACGACCGCTCTCCGTAAGGCAGCAACTTTCTTTATATCCTTCGCACCAACAAACTCTGATTCCAGCTCTGAAACCCTAAAATCTTTTTCTTTTGCCTTAAGATTAGATAAACTCTCCGTCGCTGACAATGGCTGCCCCTTTAATAGATCTCGAAGACCAGCACCAGGACTTTATACAGCCCGACCAGCCTCATACCATCAACCCTCACAACTCTCATAACCCTCAGACTCCTCCTTCACACTTCCACGCAGTCATGTCTCGCCTCAACATCCCGCTAGATGTGTTGACGTCCAGACTCAACTTCTCTGGCCGCTTTGAAGGCATGCGCTCCCAGTCAATCACCTCGCGTTTCGCCAACCTCAAGCCACTCTCCGAATTCCTCGACGTCAAGCGAATTTCGAAGCCTGCCAATTTCGGCGAGGTCCAGAGCAGGGTCAACTACAATCTGGGATACTTCTCCAGCAACTATGCCGTCGTGTTCGTCATGCTCAGCATATATAGTCTGCTGACCAACCTCACTCTGTTGTTCGTCATCGCCCTCGTTATTGGAGGCATGTACGGCATTGGCAAGCTTCAGGGCAATGATCTCGAAATTGGATCCTGGCGTGCCACAACGTCGCAGCTGTACACTGGTCTCCTCGTCGTTTCCGTCCCTCTCGCCATCATCGCCTCTCCCTTTGCCACCGTTTTGTGGCTGATTGGAGCCAGCGGCGTCACTATTCTGGGCCATGCCACATTCATGGACAAGCCAATTGAGTCAGCTTTTTCCGAGGAGGCGGTCTAGGTGGTCGGCCGCGAACTCCATACGCTATGCCCCCACGGGGAAGACCACCAGGGGGGAGCCACGGACGGAAGAGGAGAGAGTGGGAGAGACCGTTAGAAGATGTGTACAGATTTCAAGAACTTGACAGCGACGATGAGGGGGTGCATGGTGTCTCTTTGGATCTATCGATGCAGAAAAACAGGAGTTTTAACCCGGATGAATTATTTTTTAATGACATGGACCCGAGAGCTTGGGAGCGGAGAACTGCCGAGTATGATGATTTGGCGTATGGGGATGAATATGACAACTCTGGGGAGGAAGATGATTATTTCGAGGATGGTACAGCAATCGTGCATCTTTCTCCTATGGACCAGGAGGATTTGCTCGTTCAGAGGGTGCAAGAGAAAATGAGGAGAGCGAGAGCGACAGGTAAGACCAATGTGAGCCTCAGTCAAGAAGAACTCGAAGCGTACGAGACCAAGCTTTTGCGGCAACAACAGGCGCCTGCAGCGCGCCCACCAATAAAAACCAAAACCAGCGGCGCGACCGCCAATAGCAGTGCCAATAGCAGTACGCGATCGAAAGGAGGCAACCGAAGAACGTCATTTTTCTCTTCTCCGAAGCCCTCTAAAAACCAGAAATCAAGTGGGTGGAAACGACCGCCTTCAAACCAATCCGATGCTCCTGGTTTCATCGTTCCAGGGCCAAATGGTCAGCCAACTTATGCACCGATAACCTATAACTCTCGTACTCCTCAAGCTCGCTCTACCCGCTCAACTACCTCTCCTTCTCGTCCAGGATCACGCTCCGCTTCAGTGAACAGCCGTCATGACAATCATCCCTCTACGCCGCCTCGCGATCCTCCAGGGGCTTATCCGACCGGCTCACCCCACCATTATCACGATTCTACACCTCCAAATGCATCTAAAATTCGCCCGCCTTCCAGTTCTTCTCGTCACTCGTCAATCCCTGACGAGGTCGACTGGGCTCTCCCAACACGCAGCCGCTCCTCTTCGTCCTCCGTCCGCCAAGTCCCCATTCAACCGCAGCCTCCGCTAGTTCCTTTCCCAGTCACGCCTTACCAACACTACTCCGCCGACCCGTACCAGTATCACGTGCCGTCGTCCTCTGCGCCTCCAGTCATCGCACCACAATCTCAACCGCTACCTCAACCGCAACTACCACCGCAATACCTTCAGGGCCGCCGAATCGTCACTGGCTCAGCTGAGGGCTCGTACGTCCCCATCCCACGCCGCGTCCCGGTACCCGGACAGCGCACTAGCGTACAGAGCGTACAGAGCATGCAGGGAAGCTACTCGGAACCGACACTTGGCTATCGAGCTAGCGGGTTGAGGGACGAGCTTAGCGATGACGACGACGATGATGACGGGCAGCAGGGTGTGCTTGTGGATGTGGTGGAGGAGGCTGGGGCGGGGTATAATTTACAAGTGGTCAAACCTAATGGGACGGGTGGTGGCGGTGGAGCTGGGAATGATGGTGGGGAGAGGAGACGGAGGGGGAGGAAGCGATGAGCGACTGTTGGTTGCGGGTTGGGGAATGCTTTTTTCTTCTCTTGATGATGGGTTGTATAGCGTGGTTTAATGATGCGGTTTCTTGCTTGTTTTTATTTCCTTTCCGATAAAATATGGCGATTTTTTTTTCACTTTCCTTTCGGCATTCATGTTTTATCAGAGGGATAGGTATACATCGGCATGAATGGGTGCGTTCAGGGTTATACCTTAGAGATCCATAGAGAGTTACCACGCGGCTAGTTCTTGCGAATGCGGTCTTATTTGATTATCTTCAATGTTTATGTTGTAAGAGTTGTGACAAGCTGGTTGATAATTTCTCTACGCAGGTACAACAGGGTAAATAGGTGACGGCGTTTGTGTACCGAATGCTGAAAGGCTCCCTTCAAGACCTCTTCGCAGATGCATCGAGCGACTTGCCTCCTGAGTTCATGGAGCACGCTTCAGCATATTTGGAAAAGCTGGACATCATGCTGGCACGACTCGAAACACATCTCATTTCGACACTAGGCCAAGTCACGGAAGTCAGCCCGGCCTAATTACGCAGAAATCGATTACGCGTTGCGTATTTAGGCCAACCAGTCTTTAGAGGCGCATCAAAAGCCTAATTTAGCATAAAAAAGTGCTCGCTATTTTCGCCGGGGTCGGCCATGGTGGAGTTCCTCTCTACCGTTGACATATCTACACCCCCAGAGAGAGCCTTTCCGCCATGCGCGAAATCTACAGAACTGGTTTAGGGAGTTTTGGATGGGCCGGGTTTATTACGTGCCTAAGAGGGTAAGAGGGTGAGGAGGCTGTTGATGAGTGTGCAGTATGCGAGGATGCATGTTGTGTAGTAGGCCTGAATCGCGATTGTTACAAAAAGTCATGGACAGAACAAGCAGAGGCAAACTGACCCACGGACTGGGGCAGGAGTTCACACTTGCACAGCTTGGGCCCAGGAGCCTTGAGCTCTCTCCGGATGGACTAGCGTCATATTCGGAACAGCCAGATCACGTGATAGGTGGTCGGGTAATTAACTCGCCAGAGATTTCTTAGGAGCTCGAATTTTGTATTTAAACACGGACACACACTCGCTCTCGGATAAAACCCTCGTGGTTATCTCAAAGTACAATCATGGACTATCCGTACCATTGTGATGACATCTAGTTCTTTGATATCTTGATTGGTGTTGTTACAGTATACGATCCTCTGCTAATCGCAGAAAACAGGCGTTCGGAACTCAATATGGTATTCAGAACGCCAGCTCAGCTAAGTGCGCAGAGAATTGCCCGTTACAGTTTACTAGCGAGTGAAGATATAGGCTCTTCCAAGGGAAGTATGTGTACGCAGCAAAGACTCGACAGACTCCGTCTAGACTGGTAGCCTATCTACCAGAAATACGCGTGATGATTGATTAGAATCCGAGGTTGTTTCGGCGTACTTGGCATCTCGCCGCGGAACGATCCCGAGATTGTTTTGAGCAGAATCTTGAGCAAATTGGGGATACGGTTTTTACGTGAAGAGTGTTGCGGGCTAGTTTCTGGTCCGGTGCTGGCTGGGAGGCTTGAACTTCCAAGGTTTGGGATTGTGTTGGATTGTTCTTGGCTTTAAAGCATAATGTTGGGTTAGGGCGAGTGAATTTTGGAGTAATCGTCGTCCTGCGAGTCGGACTGGGATAGGAGACCATGTTCCAGTGAAACGAACATTTGCATTGGATAGGGCGTTTGCAAGAGCCATCTGGACAACATCAGGAATGTCGTGATGGCGTTGAATGGCTGGGTGGTCGGGGCGTCCGGAAGGGCTGGGAATATCTGCAGCGCCCCAGCCACACCTGCGACGCCACCCGGTTTTCCCACGCAAACGCCAACGTTGCCCTGACAGCCATCCCGCCACTTTATCAGGCTTCCGCTGCAAAAAAAAAAAACGCTGGAAGTGGGTACGGTGATGACGACGTCGTCTCCGCTATTACCTCCGAGCCTTGTATGAATGCCATGGTAACAGGGAGGAGGCTGGTTGATGTGGATACTGGGGCTGGGTATCCGTAGGATATTTGGCTCTGTGCGACGGCGTATAAATACTGGGTTGGGACTGCGGGTTTTTGGGTTTCATTATTATATTGGAATTCTCCAGTTTGCTGTCTATCATATAATTAGAGACGCACAAATTACATACCGTGCTCCTCCACTACCTTTATTCCTCTTGTATACATTCCCTGTGGAACCTCTTCCTTGACGGATTTTCTCTGTCCACCCATCTCGTTCTACCACACCACATCCATATACCCACATACCCAGCCTACCAAACCGCCATCATGCAGTTCTCCCTCCTCACAATCGCTACCGTCCTCGCTTCCACGGCAGCGGCCTCGTACAACGCGACGGGCACCTACGGATACCACCCCACCGGCACAGGCGGTATCTCGCCCTCAATCACACCCTTCCAAGGCGCTGCGGCACCATCAACCCAACTCACAGGCTCGGTGCTAGGGTTCGCCGTTGCTGCTGGAGTCGCATTGGTGAGCTTTCCTCTTCCCTGAATGCTGGTTGCAAGGGTGTATGCTAACGGTTTGGCGCAGATGTTGTGATTGCTATCCTAGAATATTGATTGGGCCAGATTTGGACACGGCGTTTTGGATTTCTGGGACATTTGAACACATATTGAGATAATGAGGGTGGGGGATTCGTGGAAGATTGGATTGCGTGCTTTGAGCACGAGACGCTAGACATGGATGGACGCATAGACATGGATGGACGCATAGACTATGATACGATAATGAGCGTTGGGATAGTTATGGTCTGGGAAGAAAATATTTAATACATAGACGATTGGAACGAGATGAAATGATGGAAACGGGCTTGTAGATAGAACAGAAGACAATAAGCACTCAAGACACTATTGAACAATTGAGATAGTTGCAATCATTACTGGCATTTTGAGCGACTATCTTCTTGAACTCGGTTACGGAGGAGAGGCTTGGTATATTGAGGATATCGTAAGTATAGCTGACTGCAGGTACCCGAATCAAGAGTGTGGCATTGATGCATTCCAATCTTGGGGTAATTGTGCGAAAGTCATCCAAGAGACCTTAGCTTAAGTGGCTTTTGGAAGAGGCTGAATACCTGACGTAGTTCTTCAAGCACTGCAGCCTGTGCCAGATTTCCTGTTGGATTCGAACCATTTCAGGGTAGGTAGTGCAGTGGTGGAGGAGACATGTTGAAGTGGGGGTCAGAATTGGCCACGCGAAGTCGCGTAAAGTGATATCGCGTCAACCTCGACCGCTGCATTCTCAGCATGTTAAAGCCGCAACGCTGTACAACTTTTTCTACCTTCGATACCAGCCATGGCTGTTAAGAACGGGAATTTCCTAATCCACGAGGAAAATTTGTGGGTATCTATCCGCCCCCAGAAAACTGGAACAGTAGCTAAATCACAACTCGCAGCATTACGGACTTCCCTGAACAGACACGCGCATTTTCCTCTTACAACCCTCTCGACACCTTCGAACTCCCAAAAGGCGTTGACAAGCATTACCAGCAACAATATGCGGACATGTACTTCTTGCGGCTGGCTCAGCTGAAGGCGGCCGTAGAGCAGAAAGCGCAGGACGCATGGGAGAACTTTGAGGTGAATGCTCGGCATGGCCATTTGCATGACCCATCGCTGATTCGAATGCCAATAGCTTGCAGGCGAGAAAGCAACGCGCGTGGAAAGAGTGCTTGACGTCAGGCAAGGCGAGCTCTGCTGGGTTGTTGGCACGATTTTCATGGAGATGACCATGAAGCCAAACATTCTAGACGACATCTCGAAAGAGGTATGGACGGTACTTCCCTTGCGGCCATGTCTCCAACATTAACACGCCCTTTTAAGCACTGGATAGCAGCGCCCCCCGTCCGCGAAAAGTACATCAGTCCCAACGGTAAAGACGAAATGATGCTAGAAGACGAGTCAGGACGGCTACGCGTTACAGGAGATCACGTTGCGTCAAATGCGTTTGTCACAGGCTGTATCATCGCAGCGCTTGGCACCGAGACTGCGGACGGAGCATTCGAGATCATCGCTACACAACATGCCGACTTTCCGCGGCAACCTCAACGATGGGAAAGAGATGAGGAGGCGCTTGTGCTCGCGGGGGAAAAGGTAAAGAGAAAAAGGCCAAAGGCAGAGAAAATCGCAATTGTCAGTGGACTCGAAATAGGCGCAGACGACGAAGATACCATAAATCGTGACATACTCCTAGAATGGCTAGAAGGCGCTGCCGCCGGCGGAGCAGAGCAAGCTAGGGCTAGTAGGATAACGAGACTCATCATCGCGGGCGACAGCGTGGCCAACTCCTCTCCCATCCCCTCGCGCGAGGAATTCGCAGAAGCGAAGAAAATCCAGAAAAGGTACGGATACGATTCCGAAGCCTATGATGCCATTCCAGCGGACCTCCTGGACCAGTTCCTGTGCGATTTATTGCCATCCATTCCAATTACCATCCTCCCCGGCGCTTCTGACCCTGCGAGCGTGGCTATCCCGCAGCAACCTATTCATCCTGCCATGTTTCCCAAGTGCCGCGAATCCACCAAGCCGCCAGACCAACCTCACGATCATCTTTACGCGTTTGACAGTGTCACAAACCCCTGGCAGGGCGACGTGGATGGGTGGAGGCTCTTAGGCACTGGCGGACAAACAGTTACGGACGTGCAGAAATATATCGAACATGAGAGCTCACTAGACATCATGGAAGCCATGTTGAGGTGGAGATGTATCGCTCCCACAGCGCCGGATACACTGTGTAAGCCTGCTTCATTACCCAGAACCCCCCCCCTCTTCGAGTCCAAATCAGAGTACCTATTATGGTAACTGATGCTAATCACACCTGCAGGGTGCTACCCGTTCCAGGACGACGACCCTCTCCTCGTCCGAGACTGCCCGCACGTCTATTTCGCTGGGAACCAACCCAAAGCCGGCACGAAGGTAGTGGCAGGTCCCGCCGGCCAAAGAGTGACGCTAATCGCGGTGCCCAAGTTCAGAGACTCGGGCAAGGTTGTTTTGCTGGACATGGAAACGTTGGGAGTGGATTTTATACAGATTGCACCACAGAAGATTCGCAGCTAATATTTTGTAAGAATGAATACTGTAATCTATATGGTTATGAATCATGATAACGGTTGTGTAAGAATGTGAAGAGACTGTTAAAAAAACTTTTTCTTTTTTGCTCAACTACGCACAGGAACAAACAATCATGATCACGACTCGCAAAATTAACCCCCTGAATTCCAGAACTCATATCCCTCTCGAGAATTTCAGGATACATACGGGAATAAGGGTAAAGATCATGTAGGAGACGATTCAGCCACATAGCAATATCCATTCCATCATCCGCATAAAAATACAACCTTGTCTTTCACGTGAATCAATGACCTCCCTCAACCGTCAACCTTCTCCCTCTCTCTCTCCTGTTCTTTCTCAGCGAAAGCCAATCTCTTCCCCGACTGCTGGAAAAAGTGCTCCCTCCCAGCCAGCAAGTTCGTATCCGACATGTCCGAATCCGAATCCATCATCTCCGCGTCATCCGGCCACTTATTCCTGCGCTCCTCCTCGGTCAACTTACTCCACCGCTCTTCTTCGGCCTCCGCTTCCGCCCTCTCATGGTCCGAATGCATACTCCCCATCTCGTCGTCGTCGTCATCGTCGCCCCTCCCCATTGTCTCAACCCATACATACTCCGCCTCCTTCCCATTCTTCCTCTTCTTCTTTACAGCGGCGACGCCGCCTTCCCACCTCTCCAGCCTCCTCGCCACCCGTCCCATCACCTTCGCACGCACATATGCCTCCTCGCCGACATTATCCTTCTCGGCAGGCAGCAGCGGCAAAAGGCCCAGCGGCTCCGGCGGAGGAGATCTACTCCGTGTCCCAACCTCAATCTCCATCTGTCTGTGTGCCTGGTTGTTACTCTCCTCGTCTGTGTCATAGCCATCATTCTGCTGCAGAGCGAAAGCTTTGCAACGGAGCCACGCGTTCAGGATGGCACCTTTCTTCACCCGTCGTTTCTTTTGGACCTTGTACTGGGCACGGAGGGCACGGTCTAGTATGACATTGACTCGCTGGCGGCGGAACTGCTCCACGGCTAGTTGGTGTTGCGTAAGAGGGCGCGAGCGCTTGTGCGAAGGGTCGGAGCCGTTCAGGGGTAGGTAGAAGCCGTGGGGACCGTTTGAGACGACGGCAGCTAGAGTGTTTGTGGAAGGAGACGTGCCGTCTTGACTTGTTCCAGCAGCGTTCTTGAAGTGGCGTCCGGCTGCTCCGCCGTTGCGGTTACGAGACCAGTTGCCACGGCCAGGTCCTTTCGCTGGCGGGGTGGAAGAGGTAGGAGTCTCGTCATTGAGGAGTGTATTTATACGCATGTTTGGAGTGGGTTTCTTGTCCGCAAGGATTCCATACATATGGGGTATTTGCTGTGGAGATGCAGACCGTGTTCGATCAGTGTCAGATGGATAATCTAATTTTGCATGTGACAGTGGCTTTCCTCGGGGACCTCCTCGAGCTGAGCCTAAGAAAAGGTTAGACAGATATGCAATGTAAAGGAGGAGAATTCGAGAATGTGATTCATCGTATGCCTACCATGAGATGGAGATTGTCGGTCTCTGCCTGGAGTTGAAGCACCATCATCCGCGAGGACTGAAAACACCGGATTTTGATTGAAAGCTAACTATAATTAGAATATGTATATTTATATAGAATATGGAAGGGTAGTAATGGAGTATGACGGCTGGCTCGCAACTACTGTCGTTGTAGTTTTAATGACATGAAGAGACTGCAATATATCTGACTTACCCTTCTTGTTGGTGCGCTTAGGCCCTGTTACAACTGGAGCCATGTCGCTCGCAAGAATAGCTACTTCAAAGTCAGCAACGCGCTTTTCATATTGGAGTTCACGGCTGTTCAGCTTGGGATATATACCAATTCTTTCTTTCCGTTTCAATTCACCGAAGACCTTCTCTTCTTCCGTGTCTACGTTTTCAAGTGCAACTTCTTCCTCGTTGAGATGCTTGAAAGCTGGGCACTTGACCGGCAAGCCGCCCGTTTCATCGTCCTCTGCTCCGTATTGGCCCGGCCCAAATGGGTTATTCTGCGCAGCTTCTCTTGAGAAGTCGCTCTCAAGATACCACCACATGAGCCAGAGAAACGCAGTGGCTCGGCTTCTGCTGCTCAACGCGCTTCGCATTACCAAGTCAAAAAAGTCCCGAGGAGGGAAGAAATGGATTTCGGAGATTTTTGGAGCGTATTGTGCTAAGACGAATATAAGGTTGACAGGATTGGTTCGAGGTACCGGATGAGCTTTGATATCTTCAATTGTGCTAGGTTGTTCCACGTCCTCGGTTGCGCCTTTGAGTATAGATTTTAATCGCGGAGCATCCTGAAGCTGCTTATACGCATTGGGGTCTTGATGCGCTTGAAGGGATGGGATCGAGTGGTAGGTTCGAAGCTGGGCGCGCATTTCGGGGAAAACTATGCCCAGTATTAGAACATACTTCCACATTTCTTTACTCAAGTCATACAGTTCAAAGTAGTGTTCATCCTTCCCACGTTCACCAATAGGCAGACCATGGCCATGTTGATGGCCGCAGTTCTCTCAGTCAGGAGCTTGTCCTTCAAGATCTTGCTGCACTTGCTACTCTTCGCCATCGCATCCAGGTAAATATCCGCAAAGGTATGATTTGCGGTTCCATCTGATACTTTGTGGAATACAGGCTTATCATCCTCAAAGACGTAGCGCAAAAAATCGTACTGGATATCTTTCCTCCATAGAGGTATGCCATCATCTTTCTTCAGATGGCGTATCTTATTACCAGAATAAACCGACGACACGCTTCCATTTGCATTTCGTCGTGTTGTTGTAGTTGTCGCCGTATACATAGGCAGCTCTGCTGCTGCTTTCGATGAGGTTGCGGATTTGGAAGCGTGGCCCTCCAGCCCAGCTTCAATGTCGTCGGCGACTGTTGCCGCGGGAGTCTGCCTGGAAGGTGTGGATTGTTCCATAGAGGCAGAAGGTTCGGTGGCTAAGATATGTCGCAAACTGCTCCTCGAATCGGGCTCATCTGGTCGCAATGATAGAGGTGCAACGGGAGTCGTGTTCGGATCCATGCTGAGCTTGGTCGCGCCGTCGCGAGCTGGGCGGCGTGAACTGTTTCAAATTTGCAAGGGTGGCATTAAAGAGATAAGATCAAGAGTAAGGAATCATTGATGCGTGTGAAATATCAGTCGAGTCTCGAATGATTAAGCAGGACGTGCAACCATTAACTTCAGGCCAACGACAATGCAAGGCCATGACCATCGGAGCAAGTTAATCCGCGATATCACCAGTTTCTGCCAAGACTCTTCATTCCTGATTCATCACTCATGATTTCTCACTTAAATTCTTCACTCCACAGTATATAGTATGCAATCTAAACCTGAGGATTGTTTAAAACATGTCCGAATCATTCAAATGCTCACAAAATATACAAGTTCGCGATACGAATTCTATATCTATATGGTATTAAATGTCACGGATACACAAAACTGTTATGCAAAGGCACCATGAATTTGTTCAGCATCTGCAGGATCAAACCAAATCGCACGGTACAAATCCCGTCACACACCACGAAACTCCATTGTAGTAGGTAGTCAGACGCTTGTTTAGAAGAGTCCATAATGAAGTAGTCTATTTAACTCGACACCTGATTAGAACAAGAGAGACTTTTTTGATTTGATGACCCATCGCCCAAAGTCATTTAGGCTTCTCGGCGCGTAGATAGTGTACCAAAGCTTTCCACCTCGAGCCCAGGCCTCCATTCCCAGTGCAATGACGGAAACTCCGAAACAACGGATTCTCTGTCGCCGATCCTCAAGAAAAGCTTGCCAGAAGGGCAGCCAGTATGAACGCCATGCATGTGCGATGAAACAGCTAACTCTCTCGTCGTCCAAAAAGATTCACTCCTCCAGTGTTCCTTCTTTCCGGAACCGACGACGAATAAAGTTGTAGGTTCGCCCGAGACGAAATGATGAGGGGACAGAATCGCTTTTGATGAAAAATGTAAGGAAAAAAGAGGGAAAAAAAAAAAAAAAGAAATCATCGGCGATCGATGTCGAAAGCCGGAGAAACGAGATCTATCTGATTGGTAGCCCCCCCAAGCAGCAAGTAGTAAAAGCGAAAGGCATAAGATGTTCGTGACCCATTCTCTCGAGGCAAAGGCCCCATGCCCACTGCCTTCTATCAAACCGAGCTCGCCATCAGTCGACGTGACCGCGCCGTAATCCTGGTATGCAATAGAGCTCAATAAAGGAGGCAGGTCCGCAAAGAAACTCAACGCTATCTATATGCTGATCGGGGTATGAGAGCAAGTTCCGGACTTCCGTGTCGATCTGCAGTCCAGGGTAAACGAAAGCGGAATGAAGTCGTGAATAACAAGAAAATGAAAAGAAATCGAATGGGAAAACAACCAGAGGTCCCAGGAAGTCTACAGCAAGAATTATGTCCTGGGTGCTGCAGTTCATTGTAGCTTCGAGGTGTTTACCACCAAGAGGACTGGCCTCCTGGGCCGGATGGGTTGCCATAGCTTCCTCCGCCATAGCCACCACCTCCGTATCCACCACCGTAACCACCTGCGGGTGGGGCACCGCCGTATCCTGCGCCTGCGCCGCCATAGCCGCCGGGCGCCGGTGCTGAATTGCCCCAACCTCCACCAAATCCTCCTGCTCCGCCTCCGCCTCCGCCGTAGCGACGGACATCGCGGGTAGCCGTAGCTCCTCGGCCACGGCCTCCACCTCGTCCACCACCTCGGCCTCCACCAAAACCGCTACCTTCACGAGCAATGCTTTCTAGGAACGCAGGAACTTCCTGATTGGCCTCTTTCAGGAGGTCAATGAGATCCCGAACTACACCACGGTTGCCGCGGTTAAAGAAGGCAGTAGAGATACCAGTGTTTCCAGCACGACCAGTACGACCGATACGGTGGACATAGTCATCAATATCGGTGGGAAGGTCGTAGTTGACGACGTGAGTGACATTGGGTATGTCAAGACCACGTGCAGCAACGGCGGTGGCGACGAGAATCGGGCAACGGCCAGTACGGAACATCTCCAACGCCTTTTCACGCTCGCGCTGAGTGCGGTCGCCGTGGATGGATGTGGCAGGGAAACCCTGGTTGATAAGGAAATCCGAAAGGGAATCTGCCATACGCTTCGTCTCGACGAAAATCAAAGTAAGACCTGCGCCATGAGTATGCAAAATGTCGAGCAAAACAGAGCGCTTGTCGACGTCCTCGACGTACTCAACCTTCTGAGTAATGTTCTCTGAGGTAGAACCGACACGACCGACTGAGAGGAAAATATACTCCTTCAAGAAATCGCGAGCGAGCATTTGAATGTCGCGGGGAAATGTAGCTGAAAACATGAGAGTTTGACGCCCTGCCGTCGGTGGCATGTCTTCACCTTCAACAATACGACGGATCTGAGGTTCGAAACCCATGTCCAGCATACGATCAGCCTCATCTAGGACAAGGTATTTGATGTTCTGGAGGGAAATTCGGCCACGCTCTATCAGATCAACCAACCGGCCTGGAGTGGCAACCAAAAGATCGCAGCCACGCTCGATTTGACGCAACTGAGACCCAATATCAGCACCACCATAGACAACGCATGGTCGAACCCAGGAGCGGTAGGAAAACTTCCGTGATTCGTCGTAGATCTGGGAAACCAATTCTCGAGTTGGGGCCAGAATCAGGGAGGTAGGGTAGGCTTTGCGCTGACGACCGTACCCATAACCTCCAGCAGCCTGTTGCGGAGGAGCGATAGGGCCAGTTTGAAATGCTTGGGAAAGGATAGGGAACAAGAAACCACCAGTTTTTCCGGAGCCGGTCTGGGCACAAGCCATCAAATCTCGCCCACCCATAACGATAGGGATAGAGTATTTCTGAACAGGTGTTGGAACTTTGTAGCCAGCTAGATCGATGTTGTTCAAGAGGTGGTCGTCGAGGGGAGGATTCGTGAATCGGACGACTGGCTCAGGGACGCCTTGGCCTGAGGCTTCGACGGGAATATCATCGTACTTCTCGAAGTTGATACCCGTGTGTTGTTTCGAAGGATCATTTGGAACGCCAAAGAGTTCCCGCTCAACGCGAGGATTGGGTGGACCTGGGACATGCTTTCCATCTCTCCATGATCCATCGCCCGATCCCCGTGCAATGTTTGATCCGCCTGCACCTGGTTTTCCATAAGCATTTGGGTCGAACGATGCCGGAGGCTTTGCATTCCAGCTTGCGGTGGGTTGGGGTGCGGGTGCTGCTGTGGGTACGGGTGCATCACTACCTCTTGGCGTGAAGTTGGGAGCGTTGGCCCAGTTGCCACCGCCGCCATTCATTCGTGCTGGTGGGGGAGCGGCCGCGAATCCTCTGCTAAAAATTAGTCAGGAGCGGGCTGTCGACTCTCATCAAAGGAGTGCTTACCCAGGGCCTCCCCAGGCGTTACCGTTCATGCTTCCATTCGCGCCGGCGCCGTTCATCATCGGTGGCGGACCGTCCATGGCAGGGCCTGGGGGCGCCTGCGGTCTTCCGCGAAGGTGCGGCGGAATGTACGCAGCGCGGTCAGGAAAACCGTTGTTCGAAGGAGCGTGCTGGGAGTCGTTGAGCGACAGACGGCCCATATCAAGTTGTTCAGCCATATTCAAGGATAGTCTTTGGATTATGGTTGGTGGGATTTTTGTTAAGATGCCGGATCAGTGGTGTCTGGGTGCGGAAATTATTCAAGGTCGATGATATCCGTTCTACTAACTCGCAGGTGAGTCGTAGATCTGAATGTACTGGTCTAAGTCGAAGATTCAAGAGTCGTAAATGGAGGCAGAAACGCGCCTGAAACGGTTCGTGAGGGAAAAAAGACGAGGACGATGAGCGGCCTCTTCTTCCTAAACGACTGATGAAAAGAGAGTGAAGCCCAAAAAAGAAGAAAAGACTTCACAGAACTCGTGGATGAAGATTGGGTTTGAGGTACAGAGAGGGGGGAGGTGTTGTTGTGGTGGAGGAGGAAAGGTAGAAGGGTTCAGGATAGCGATAGATTTTGTGCAGATTTGCCTCCCGCCTTGTTTAGGCCAAACCCTTTCCTCATTAGTCATGGCCCGGTGAGTCCCGGCATGCGGTGAGGACTGGAGGTCCTATTCACAGTGAAGTCTAGTTTCCATGCAGAAAATTTAGCTATGAACGTTATCGCTGATGGGATATGCGCTATAAAGCGACTGTTGGACGCTTGTGTGTCTGATAGTCGAGGCATGAACAAGGGAGGCCTTGGTGGACATACAGTTCATGTTGCACGTCAATTACAATTCCTTTGGGGGCGCATGGGTATTTATGAAGCCACCAGATCTACGGAACCGCATTTTCGGAGGGAATCTGTAAATCTTAAAATCTCTTTATTCATCATTATCAAGCCATGCTTTTTTCCTTGACAATATCCATCTGCGGCTTGCGCGTGCGCAAAAACAGCATAACAACACCAACGATAGCACCCAAGAAAAACAACTTCTGGAACAGCGACAGCCCCTGAGAAGACACCTCCGACGCCGCTTCCTTTGCACCCGCTTCTGCTACTTTTTCCGGCGACGGTGCTGTCGACATGGTGGCATCCAAATCGTCTCCTTCGACAGCAGGCTTTGCCGTTCCGTATGAATCTTCAAGGACAAGGCGAAGTATCAGCGTTTTAGAGCAGATAGATGACGGCGGTCTTGGTTTATAATTCCACGTGGATACCTTCTTCTGGCACCTCGAGCTCTCCGCTCTTAGCGATCTTCACCGTCTTCGATGGTTTGTCTCCCGCACCCTTTTCGCAGTTCTCAATCGCTTCGACGACGTCGTAGCCTTCGACGACCTCGCCGAAGACGACGTGACGGCCATCCAGCCAAGATGTGACGACAGTCGTAATGAAGAATTGGCTGCCGTTCGTGTCTTTACCAGAATTGGCCATGCCTGATTTTGCGTTAGTCCCAGACAGTCATCGAGTGTCAGGGGAACACAGATACTTACTGAGAAGGCCTTTCTTGCTGTGCTTCAACTTGAAGTTCTCATCAGGGAACTTGTTGCCGTAGATTGATTTCCCACCAGTACCTAACCATGTTTTCAGCATGAGAAATCTCAAATGTGCGTTGTTATCTCGTACCATCACCATTAGTGAAGTCACCGCCCTGGATCATGAATTGTTTGATAACCCTGTGGAAAGTGGACCCCTCATAGCCAAACCCCTTCTCTCCAGTTGCCAATGCACTATTCGTCGAGTAAGCAAGAATTATTCCATCTGGAAGAGCAAATCAACGATTACCGGAAATTCTCCGCGGTCTGGAAAATGCATCAGCGTGATTCTGAAAGCCATGTTGGTAATAAAAGTACCTTTGGCACAGTCTTGCCATAAAGACCGATCACAATCCTTCCAATTGGCTTGTCGCCGTGTTCAATATCAAAGTAGACCTATCGAAGCACCAGCGGTTAGCCTGGAATGCAGTCTTCGGAAGCTTGGAGGGCTACCTTGTGGGTGATCTTTGGTCCTTTGGCCGCTTCGGACACCTGCGAGAAGAAGACAAAGGTAAATGTGAGGATCACAAGGACCGATATGATGGTTCTCTGGAGGGTAGCCATTGTGTAGAGTTGTATGGCGTCGGTGAATGGGTGTTGGTGGGGTTTTATACTCAAACGCTCATATGAAACGAACCAAGTGTCCCCCTTGGCGCTCGAGGCGCAATCATGGACGGGCTTATGTTTCTCCCCACACGTGATAGAAGACCTCTCTCGAGGTCACTAGCAACATCGAGCTTCAGAAAGCAGTCCAGCGAACCTCTCCCATTATCTGCGCTAGGTGAGGCTAATTAAATCCAACCGCTGACAAAATGGTACGTATACCTACCTTCATATTGATTCCGTTACTGACGCGTACAGGTCTTCATCTTCGGAGTCAATTTCCCAGAGCAGAACCTTGTAAAAGTATGCGGCTTGTTTCTCGACAGCTCTAGCCAGATCTCCTAACCCAATCTCTCGTTATAGCGTTCCCTCGAAACCTTCTATGGCATCGGCCCACAAGTATCGCAGCGGATAATGGCTCGCTTTCACATCCACCCCACAGCGAAAGTCGGCGAACTTATCCAGCCTAAGATCCTCAGTATCAACGCGGAATTGACAAACATGAAGATTGAGAACGACCTACGGCGGCATATACAGGACAATATCAAGCGATTGAGGGATATGGGGACATATCGGGGGAGAAGGCACGCTATGGGTTTGCCGGTTAGGGGACAGAGAACAAGAACACAGGTGCGTTGGATGCGGCTGCATTTGTATGAGGTCCTTATATGCATGCTAATCTCACGTTTTCCAGATAACAACGGCACGGAAACTGAATCGGATAGAACGGGATCGGAGAGGATAAGGCTTTGGCGCCGGATACTGTATCATACGATGTAAAGGAGCATTCCGCTGGCGTCAATTGTAAACTTGTCTTAAAAGAGTCATACTCTGCGTAACATACGAAACTTCAGTGAGGGTGAGGTCAATCTCGGCCGTCCTCCAAGATCATGTTCACCTTCCGGCTTTGCTGCTGACCCACAAGAATGCTAATGGACAGGAACGGTCTCAGACCCCTCTCAACTTACTTCGCTGCTCGGAAGACCACTCAAGCATCAGAACCGAGATCAGAGAAAAACTCGTTTCAGCCCTTCTAAGCAGGCAAATGTGTTCGCCTCATGTCCTTTGCAAAGCACCTAGATATTTCAATTACTGTTGGACTGAGAGCTTAACAAAAGACTTCCGTAATGTTTCCACAGCGCTAATAAACTCTGCAAATCATCAACAACGCTACTATCCTTTCTCACCATTACCTATCACCTTAGACCATTTGAGCCTCTTCACTTCGGTCCAAGCCCCACGAAGAGGATATTTGGGTGATGTTGAAAATATTTACGGTTGGCCATCATGATTCCACACCCCTAAAAAGTCGTCCTAGCAAAGATTCAAAGCGGCACAGGCCTTCAAGTGTGACGTTGAAGCCAGCCACACTGGTTTGGGTGCGTACTGTTTCCCACGCGCCTATTAGCTCAAGAGATCTTCGGCTAATTTTGCGCAGCTAACAAGTACCTATATTCGCATCTCTAAATTTTGGTATATACTCCGATAGGTTAAAGTTCTACGCCTTAGATAGGTGCACTTCTGAATCTGCTCTTGTATACCTAAATTATAGTATAGGTATAAGGCCTCAAAGCTAATTTAGCGCAAGTCGAATAGCATGCTGCCAAGAAGCCCGGAAGTTCTTGAAGGTATTTCGCCCATGATACAAGAACCCGGATTCATGACTCCTAATTTTGATAAGTAGTTTCGTACTCTATATGGCCAAGAAGACCTGCCGGCCCAAAGAAGCACCTTTGAAACTACATATGCGCAATTAGCCCTAGAAGACCCACCATATTACCCACTAGTAATCTCGACCTTAATGCCATTCCATCTGCCGTCGTCTCCAAGATCCCAGAACAGTCTGCCGCTGCAACCGCGACGTCTCCGGTCATGCTCCATTTCAACGCCTGTTGAGAAAATGAAGCCAACCGGCGTCAATTATGCACACGACAAATTAACGCTGTAAAATAAGACGAAGAGATTCTTAGAGGCCTATACAGAGCCCAAATACGATCAAAACCCGAATACTAGCTCTATTCTCACTAAACATTCGACTAAAGTCTACAATATATCTAGGCTCGAAATAGGAAGTGCAGTAGGAGCCTCTAGTACTTTGAGACGCCTTACATTTGCCATCTTACACGACACATTCTCGCGGTTAAGTATTGTCGGACAAATTAATGCTGCATAAGTTGTAGTGCAGGTCCGGCCGATCTCTTGGAGGCACCCATCTATTGCACAATTCCTGAAGACAAAACCAGGTCTTTTAAGCGTGTAGGATGTAACTGTCTTGGCATCTTCGACCGTAGATCGGAGAGCATCGCTTTTCGGACTCCCTCTGATATGGTAGCATGATGCACAAGCGCAGTTACAGAAGGGCGTACAGCTACATTTCAGATCCTTACATCGGCATCTGCGCCGTTGGTCACAATTCTGCGCGCCTACAATTTGCAATACTCGTTATTATTCGCGTTCCTAGAGCAAAGGCGGGTGTACGCGGCACTACCCTGACCGTTAATGTATGCTATCTTCACCTTAACCTTCGCTACTCTCATCGTGGAGAATATAAAGTTCGACCAACACTTCGCTCGCCCAGGATCCATCCCACGCCTATTACGGTTATCTGTGAACTTTATTGGCAGAGGAGGGTTTGTTTCTCCTCAGAAAACCGGAAAACCCCAGCCTAGACAAAGTACATAGCATGCTGGAAATGCTTTGCCACTGTGATCATGATGGTCGATTGGTCAAATATGTCACCAAACCCCAAGATTATCGGCTGAATGATTAGCAGGTTGAGCAGTATCAGTGAGCTACACAGCAGGTCTTTCAACGCTCTCTCCCAGGGGTGTAGGACGTCCTCGTCGTGAGCGAGGGGACTTTCAGGACCTCTGAAGGGTCTATGAACGTATCCGAGTCTCAAAGGAAATTGTAATCGGTGGACGATCTGGCCCTGGCCAACTGCCGATAGGTTGTACATAATTGAAAGCGTCTTTGCTCCCGTCATGGCCTCTGGCTTCACGCACCAGTGGCGACAGTATACTCAGGCATGCCGTTGGCACGGCACATAGGCGTTGTTCCAATCTCCAGTAGAAATGGCCGCGTTTGAAGAATCGTTAGCGTTCTGGGTATGCCGATAACATCGAACAAATGACTGTTTGCATCTGCAATAGCTGCCGCGTTTGGCTCAAAATCAAACAGCAACAGTTAGCAATGTCGGCGAGACGGAACGGCAGATGCAAATCGTGCAGTTGCGGATGGCATATCAGGTTTAGGTGATGTGGAATAAAGTGTGAAGATACCACTGACCTCGTCTTCGCCATATAAGATAATTTTCAGCCACGTAAGTACGTTGCACCACCAGCCTGCTATATTTCGCTAGGAAGATGACACATTGTATCTTGCTCTTAGAAGCTCGAGGTGAGCGGGATCCCCCATGGCGGCTAGGATGTCCTGAATGTAACTGTGCTGGCGAAGATGGTCGAGCGCCGTCAGCGCTGCCGCTAGGAGAGGTCCCTGGATGATAGATCTAATGGAAATTAGACATACAGTATGTATATGTGATGCAGATTGCAGTAGGGTAGACATACTAGTGGAGACCCATCTCGATCCCTCATTCGTTCGGAATTCTAAGACCAGCCTTCCGTCCTGGGGACTGAGCCTGAGAGAGCACTGGAGGAATAACGACACAAATTTTAGTTCTACCGGGACCTTGGCTGATCGGGGAATTGAGGTTCGGCCTTGCGAAGCTTGAACTCGAACAAACCGCAGGTGCCTTAAGGACATCGGAGAGTAGCCGTTCTGCATTGAATAAATCCTGCTTCTCCTTAATCGGTCTAGTCGGACGGAGGTCTAGACGTTCAATCGCATCTGAGTGAATACGGGGAACTCGCCGTTTCGTTCTTTTATCCACGCGGAGTGAAAAAAAAAGTCTGAGTTTTGGGCATATGTAATGGAAAGGCTGTTGAATAATTCGGATATGTTGTCCACTGAGCCCTCCCTGTTTAGCTGCGTTGAGGTTACTGTTCCGAGGGTAACAGGAGCGGTAACATCAACCGATAGTGTGACATCGCCAGAGGCATTTCTCAGTATGCTATTGACCCTGTCCACGAAAATTCCGATGAGCTCTCAGGCATTTTACGGTTCGTAGGTATCCTGGGCTACAAACGGAGTAAAGGCCCATTCCGTTAAAGCTTGTGAGTTCGGGTCGATGGTGGAAGGTGAAGAGGAAATGATCACCATAAGATATAAGATGCTCTCAGACCAAAGCCAGTAAAGTAGTCGGAGAATATGAGGCCTAGTGGACAAACAAAATTGCGAATTGGCGGTCTTGCGTTATAGAATTCTGAGGACCTATTAGGCCAAGGCAGTGAAAAGGGAATGAGAGATGAAGCTGTACCTGCGCGGAATTGCGGACTAATAGTTTTGCATTGTGATATTCTGTGAGCCTGCTAGACCAGAGTAAATGAAAAGGAAGTGATGAATGAAGTTGTACCCGCACGTAGAACCGCGGACTAGTGGCCCCGCATTGTGGTTTCGGCAAGGTTGCCAGACAACAAGTGAAGATAGCTGTGAACAACTAGCAAGTTTCTGCTACCTATTGGCCTGCAGGTTTAGCTCTTGAGGGATAATAGGTAGCTAGCTGTGATGAACCGTCCGCTGCGTTTTTTTTGGAGAGGAAGTGGTTGGTAAGAAGGCGGTTAAGTCAAGAGCAGTGGGGACAGAGCCAAGGCATGAAGCCTTGATAACGTAGATCGTGGCGGAGATGATTTCGAAGATGGCAGTGAAGTTTATCTGGCCCCGTCTCCATTGCTCTCAAATATAAACAACTCAACTTCACTGGGCGTCAACCTTGATGAGCGAGTAGTGTTTGCGCGCATTAAATACGAGAAAGTAGAGTTGGCTGCAGGGGATTTGTTGTCCTGAGTACAGCAGGCTAACATCGGTCACAGCCATAATTCAGCATTCAGGCTTGTGAGGAAAGAAACTTGATGCCCAAAACGCAAGGTAGGAAAGTAAGTTAGAGGAAGCAAAATGCCAACGAGGTTTTGAGCTTGTAAAAGCTCTCTTTCAAGTAATACGAGAATTCTTTATTTTACTTACGTATAAAGAGGAATAACAAAGACTAGTTTAAACGCGTTGAGTGCTGTTTTGCTAACAATGAAATTTCTTTCTTCAGCGTTCATGCACTACTACCAATATTTTGACCAACAACTCCCGGTGCCAGTAATAACATTTTCCAGAAAGGTGGTAGCATTAGATCGCTAAAGCAGAGCCTAAGAAAGAGAGAAGCACCCTCGTAAAAGAATAGGATAGTAGTTATTGCTGTTTTGTAGAATTTGAAACAGCGATAGAAGACTGATGCAGCAGCGAAAGACAACGGCATTAGGGTGTAATTAGGATAACAAGAATGGGGGCCTGTTTATTAATGTCATGTCAATGGTATTTGGCAACTCTGGTATGATTTTAGTAATTACATTCCAAGTTGATAAAAGAGTAAAATGTTCCTGGGCCACATGAAACTTCGCTACGTTCAGCAGTCTCAGTTAGACCAAGGGCTACCCGAACAAATCGTGGCCATGCCAAATGACTACCCTCACTCTGAAAATTTGCATCTTAACAATGGATGGAGATTAAATTTCGAGGCTTGGACTGTAAACCCTCTAGGCATTTTTCTTTATATCTTTGAAGATTTAAAAAGATATATTCCCTGGTTGCAGAGCATTTCCTTGTGTAAGCCAACGACTATGGTGCGATCGGGTCGATCTTGGTGGTTGGCGTGGCCACGATTTAATCTTGCTTCTAAAGTTGAATTAAAAAGTAAAATCCTGGTAGCAAAGGGTAAAAAAATTTTTAGCTTTCTTTGATATTGCGTGTCATCCTTAGTGCAGGGGCCAAGCTAATCTTCTCTGTATCGTTTCAAATTGACCAAATGCCCGAAGGCGAAATCTATCATTATCTATGATCTATATATTCTATTTTAAAAATTTAAGCAACGCCCTAAAAACTCTCTAGGTATTATACATACTTCCTGTGAGGGCATTAGACTTCTATCCGTTCCTTTCTAAATCTTGATAAGGGTTATTGCCTATGTAAAATCGCCAGGTCGATTATTCTCCACTCGAACTGGTGCTCAGGTTTCAAGGGCGTCCGCCCGGCGCCCGGCAGAATTTTTGAAACGTTGTATACCCCTCCATCCCCTCTCCGCTGCTCGGAGCTGCACCGACAAGCTTCAAAGATATGGTCCTCCAGGCCATCAAATATGCCCGAGGGCAACTGGAAATTCTTGACCAGCTCAAGTTACCTCACACCGAAGAATACGACCATGTATATTCAAGTACCGACGCATGGCACGCCATCAAGGTCATGCGTACTCGAGGCGCACCGGCAATAGCTATTGTGGCCGCGCTCGGCTTAGCTGTTGAATTGGAGAACATGAAACTCCCTTCGATAGCAGAAGATGTTAAGGTCTTTATTGACGAGAAATTGACCTATTTGGTCACCAGTCGACCTACAGCAGTCAATCTTGCGGATGCCGCGAGGAAGCTCCGGAAGATTACAGATGAGGCTGCAATAAAGGCGGAAGCAAACGGTGTCGATGTCAAGAATGCATACATAAAAGCCGCAGAGCAGATGCTGGTTGACGATGTGCGTGATAACGAAGCCATCGGTGAGCACGGCGCGGAGTGGATTCTGAAAAACACAGAGGCAGGCCAAAAGGGCCAGGTCAGCGTACTGACGCATTGCAATACTGGGTGAGATGCGTTTGAAACGCTATTAGCACTACAACTAACCCTTCAGATCCCTTGCCACAGCAGGCTACGGAACCGCTCTCGGCGTCATACGCTCACTTCATTCTAAACAGTCCTTGAAACATGCGTTCTGCACTGAGACACGTCCATACAACCAAGGCTCACGATTGACGGCATTCGAATTGGTCCATGACGAGATACCCGCAACTCTCATTACCGATTCCATGGCAGCTGCTCTTCTTCGCCTAAAGGGACCTACAGAACATATTGCTGCAATTGTAGTAGGAGCAGACCGAGTGGCAGCGAACGGTGATACAGCAAACAAGATTGGAACCTACTCGCTAGCAATTATAGCCAAATATCACGGAGTCAAGTTCTTGGTGGCAGCTCCCCGAACGACGATAGATCTTAGTACGAAGTCGGGGAAAGACATTGTAATAGAGGAACGACCAGGCAAGGAGATCACCCTTATAAAAGGACCACGACACGATGGTGTGTCTCTGGATCTGAATGTCGTAGAAACGGTCAGTATAGCTGCAAATGGTATTGGCGTTTGGAATCCCGCATTCGACGTCACTCCGGCAGAGCTTGTGGATGGAATTATAACAGAAGTTGGAGTGGTGGAGAAGGACAGCGATGGCGTCTTTCATCTTGATCAAATATTCAGTGGAGAAGACCACACGGCTAAACCTTCAACGGTGGGAGGTATATAATATAGCTGTAGCCTCTGCCGTTCCTTTACCTCTCTAAATGCGAGATAGATGCATTCTCATCTACCGGCTATGTAGAGTATGGGGCTTCTTGCCAACGCCAGGAACAAAAAATAAAACCAGTGCATCTTCTGAAGGTACTAAACCAGCTCCAGTACATCTTGAATATTTCCTGCCTAGGTGAACCTAATCGATATGAGCCGTATATCTTCCAAAGCTCCAAATGGAGCTTCAGCCGGAGCTATTGGCCTTGTCTCCATTGCTTGACGGCGACTGGGTTTGGGAATCCTTCGGCTGTTCCTTCAAGGTCTTCTCTGCTTCATCTGCTTTCGCTAGAAGCTCATCTATCTTCTTTTCCAATGCTGTCAAGTGATTCTCTAATGCATCTGCAGTTCGTTCGCCTCGAGCGAGATCTTGGAATGCCTGATCTCAGCGATTAGCGATTGTACGACGATTCCATGGGTAGAGGGCAGCACACCTGAGCAAAATCTGGCTGCTGAGAAACGTTTCCCGTATTTCCATCCTGTTGGGCGGTCATCCTGCAGCGAAAGATACCTCGAATTGCGATTGGTAATTGTGATTCGCCATGAAACTCTGAGACTCCCTGGCGAAGTCATGACCTTGGCTGACGACGCTAACGCACTCGAGCTTCACCTTTCGGGAGTGGCAGACGAACAACAACCTACGGTGCAACACCACGACAGCTCCTAGGCGCCGATCCACCTATACCTTATAATTTACATCGTTCAACGTATATTGCCCCCTGCGACTTGATATCGAAACTTGAAGCAACATGTTCTCCGGTTCAAGCTCGTACCTAGGGGGCGCCAACAGCAGTCGACCAGGCCAACCTCAATATAGTCAGCAGCAGTCTTTTCAGCAACCTGGAGGCTTTGCGCCTCAGCCGACTGGCTTTGGAGGAGGCCCTCTTCAACCTCAGTTCACAGGATTTCCGGGCCAGCCGCAGAACTTCGCTCCTCAACAGCAACCGCAGTTTACTGGATATCAAGGCCAGTCCTTTCAGCAACTTCCCCAGCCTCAACAGCAGCAATCATTCCAAACAGGCCAACCGAATCCTCAAATGCCTCTGCCGCAACAGCAACAACCTCAAGCGCCACAGCAGCTTCCGCAGCCTACTGGTATGACTTCGTCGCAAATGGCAGACTCTTTTAAGGGAACCGCACCCCAACCGCCTGATCCGAAGCCTACAACCGGAAGTTCAAAGATACCGAATATCAGGCTGTCCTTTATAACAGTCCAAGACCAAGCCAAATTCGAGCAGCTGTTCAAATCCGCGGTAGGAAAGGGACAAGCATTACCTGGCGACAAGGCCAGGGATCTTCTCTTGAGGTCTAAGTTGCCAGGAGATGCACTGGCACATATATGGTACGCCTTCGAAGCTATTAGATATTATTCCTTTACACTAACAAACATTTAGGACTTTGTCTGACACTACAAAGTCAGGGCAACTCCTATTCCCTGAATTTGCCCTAGCAATGTACCTATGCAATCTCAAATTGACTGGAAAAGATCTGCCAAACTCCCTTCCCGAACGGATACATAATGAAGTCTCAAGCATGGTGGACATCATATCATTTGGTATACCGGACGACGCACCGAGCCGTCCAGCCGCACGAGGCAATGCTCCTAGCTTCGATGAGCCTGTCAGGCAAAATGCGCAACCTCCTCCGACTATCCAGCAGCCACAACCCCAACCGTCAAATAGTCAACTGCTTTCTACTTTGGTGTCTCAGCCTACAGGATTCATACCCCAGATGACCGGTTATCCCTCCCAGCCTGGATTAATGTCGCAGCCACAGCCGACTGGCTTCGGACTAGCACAACCCACCGGATATTCAGGACCCCGACCGCCCATGCCTCCTATGCCAACTGGATTTGGATCTAATCTCAATCCAACCCAAACTGGCCTTGCTCCGTTGAATTCTCAGCCCACAGGAATGCCCGGCCAGTGGGGCCTAGTTAACGCGCCTGCCACCGGCCTCCCAAATATTGAAGCGTTGCAACAACGAATGATGCCTCAGCCCGGTCGAGAAGGTGGCTACACTACCCAAGGACTTAGCGGAAACGCGACCATTCCCTGGGCCATCACCAAACCGGAAAAGAAGCTTTATGATGAAACATTCAAGGCTTGGGACGGTTTCGGCAAGGGTTATATTAGCGGCGAGCAGGCCATTGAGATCTTCAACCAGAGTGGATTGCCGAAGGCCGATCTAGAAAAGATCTGGACTCTGGCCGATTCCACAGACAAGGGCCGTCTGAATCTCGACGAGTTTGCTGTTGCAATGCATCTCATCTACCGGAAGCTCAATGGGTATCCAGTGCCAAACCGCCTACCTCCAGAGCTTGTCCCGCCATCGACTCGGAATTTCAATGAATCTATAGGAGCCGTCAAGTCTATGCTGTCTCGCGATGCGGAGGAAAGAAAGAATTCCGGTGCTTTCCTTCAACCTCAGAAAACCGGAGTGAGCTACCTGAAAACACATTCGTTCAGGCAACCCAGCCCGCTTAACAGTGGCCGAAAAGATGCTACAGTGTTTAAGAATAATGATGACAATATTGGATACAAGTCGAGCGCACGCCACCGTATCGGTGGTGGCGGTCGCTCACCATCTCCGGCCACACCTTCGTCCCCGGGATCAGATCGATCGTCTGACGAACTATCCATTGACCAACTTCGCAAGATGATTCGGGAAAAGCAAGTGCTTCTGGATGCTATTGATATTCAAGATGAGAACCAAGCAGAAGAGGATGATGCTCTTGATCGTCGAGATAGACGCGAAGCAGAGGACCTCTACCGCCGAATCCGGCGAGTCCAGGAAGACATCGATAGCCATCCGAATGCATCAATGATAACGGGCGACTCAGATGCGGAGCGTAGAGCTCTTCGACGACAACTTCAAGGCCTAACTGATCGCCTACCACAATTGGCATCTAATGTGCGACGAGCCGAGCGTGAAATTGCTGATGCTAAATTGGAGTTGTTTAGGTTGAAAGACGCAAAAGCACACCCCAATTCGGCAGCTGCAATTGTTGGCACCGGCCTAGGGGGCTCCGTCACTGAAGCAGATAGGCTCAAGGCTCGCGCGAAGGCTATGATGCAACAACGCTCCGCTGCTCTAACCGGCAAACCGGCCCCAACTGGTGGTGAAGATCTCGGCGCAGCTGCGAAACGCTTAGAAGAGGAGAGCTCTCGAGTCAGAACCGAGAAAGAGAATAACGAGCGTATGATTCGAGATGTTGAAGACAGCGTTAATGAATATGGCAAAGGGCTTGTGGATAGCCTTAAAGAAGGCAGTCACGACGATATAAGTGAACACGAGCGCAGAAGGTGGGAGGATGGTTTGGGTGTGGAAGACGAGGTTAAGGATTTCATCTACGACCTACAGCGAAGTAGCAGAGCATCCAAGGCCCGGAAGGAAGAGTAAGTCGATATGGCTTTTACATAATTGTCATTATCTAACGGAACTCAGTACATCAAGAGATCGGTATAGATCAGCATCCCATTCGGAGGAGGCCAGCAGGCCTGCAACTTCCTCCCGTTTCGATAGTCCTGCTCGTAGCAGTGAATCATCTCCTCGACCTGCAGCTGCACCAGCAAGTGGTGGCGGATCTTATTCGTCATACAAGACTGCTGAAGAGCGTGCTACGTTTATCAAACAGCAGGCAGAACAGCGAATGGCGGAGAGGCTCGCAGCCTTGGGCCTTCGAGCACCTCCGAAATCTGGGGAGTCCGCGCAGCAACGACAGGAGCGTGAAAAGAAAGAGAGAGAGGAGAAGCTCCGTCAAGCTGAAGAAGAAGATGCTCGCCGAGAGGGAGAAAGGCAACGAAGACTGGCTGAAGAGCAAATTGCACCGCCTTCCGCGAGCAAGACCTCTAAGATACCACCTCCGCCACCATCCCGCAAGAATAAATCGGATGTTGCTCAGCATGATGTCAAACAAGCTGAGGCCGAAGTTAGAAAGGCTGAACATGAAATTGCCGAAAGGGCTCTAAGAGAACAGCAAGATGCACAGGAAGCAGAGAGGAAGAAGATGGAGTATGCCCGAGATTCCCAGAAATTTAGAGTTTTCTGTATGCTAATAATGTGACTAGGGACGAAGAGAGGCGGCAAGAGGAAGAACTTGCAAAAGAACGAGAAGCTGCTCAAGCTAGACTTCGTGCTTTGGAGGAGCAAGTCAAGCAAGGTAAAGTCAAGAAGGAGGAAGAGAAGCGAAGGAAGCAAGCCGCACAACGGGAGGCTAAGGAGAAGGAGGCACGACTAGCGGCACAACGCGCAGAAATCGAAGCAGCCAGGGAACGAGAACGTCAACTCCAGCTGCAGCTGGAAAACCTAGATGATGAAGATTCTTCGGATGAAGAGGGTCCTCAGGAGATCACCCCACAAGAGACTACGCCGACGGCCAGCCAGGAGCTTTCAAGAGACACTGCACCTCCAGCCGCTCCACCAATGCCGCCTGCTGCTCTTCCGCTCCCGCGTCAAGCAAGCACACCACCTTCGTCGGTGACGAGCCCACCGCCCTCTTCAATGACCAGCCCGCATGCAGGTGGTGCGGACACAGAAACCAAAAACCCGTTCTTGAAGAAAATGGCCCAGTCTAATGAAGCGAATTCTAGCATTCCGACTCCTCCACCCCCAGCAAGTACAACCAGCGAGGTTTCCACCAATCCATTCCACAGGCTGACGCAGGAGTCCAATGCGAAAGCAGCTCTTGCTGATGTGTCCGCTTCCCTAGTGACTACTACTCGCTCTCGCGCTAGACCTGAGGAAGATGACTGGTCTGTTGTCGACACAGATGCTGAATCTTCTTCGGATGACGACGACGATCGTCCTGGTGGCGGAAATGCGAAACAGCTTGCGTCAATTCTGTTTGGGACAATGGGTCCGCCTCGCCCCTTGTCCTCAATGGATAACAAAAGTCCACGGGCAGAAAGCCCAGCTGTTGCTTCTCCAACTGGCGCTCCGCCACCACCGCCCCCGATGCCCATTAGTGGGGCTCCACCACCGCCCCCGATGCCAAACTCAGGCGGTCCGCCACCACCACCACCCATGCCGCCAATGGCTCCGAGAGGCGGAGCACCTTCTATTGGGGCATTGCTTGGTGAAATTCAATTGGGTAAGGGGTTGAGAAAGGTTGAGACCAAGGACAAGAGCGGTCCTCCTGTCGCTGGCAGAGTTCTCGGTTAGGTTGAGCTGGACAGTTTTGGAGCCTGTATTCGTACTATCTACGTGGGTTAAACTGGGGCACATGAATTCATGGACAAACTGATAAAGCCTGATATTGAAATATGGACAAATTTGTTAAAGCATGTACTGTAAATCGACTTGAACCAGTGTAAATGGGAATTCAGGAAGTGTTTGTCACCTCTTTTTTGTGATTGATATGGCGTGGCTCTAGGCACAGATGAAAATTTCCTGCCACGTGCTGCTCTAATATAACTAAAATTTCTTGAGCCTGTAGTATTGCTGTATGAGCCTTCTTGAAGTCACTCTCTCGACTATATGTTTATCCATGCATGTGTTCATTCGTTAGTCTCATAAGTGGATTGGATGATATGATTAGTCGCCTCAGAAGAGCTGTGTAGTCAGCACGAAGACCGTTCACAGACCCCAGCCTAAACCCTTGAAGGCTCTACCCTACACCTTCCCTCACAACACTGTTCGCACTTGCTCTTCCTTCGCCATTTGAAAACATTTGTTTGATTCCTTTTAAACGGCTTCTCTATTATTATTATTGCTACCACCTCGCAACGACACCGCAGTGCTCTTTGCGAACCCTTCCGCTCTTTTGCGCCGCTTTTTGGAATATCGAGATATTGAAGGAACGGCCCTTTGAAGAAAGTCAGAATGAACGCCCCCGACAGGTACGCTGACTCTCCCGTACTTTAGTTTTCTGAGCTTTTTTTTTTGCCCTCTGGGTATGGTTCTGGTGGTGAATCGACATGCCAGCCGATCGCGCGCCTTCTTCATTCACTTGCGCACAACACTTCAATCAAGATGGCCGCGCAAAAGGTTCCTACTGCCATCTACCTATCTATCTCTATTTCTCAGCATCTGCACCTTCACCTGCACCCTGCAACATACATCTTGTACTGCATATCCTGTTATTCATAGCCTCTGTTCGAGTACGCATCCATGAGGATCACGTCTGAACCACACGATGACAGGTTCGAGCTCTTCATCCTCGGCGACGACGAGAAGAAGGTCGAATGGAAAGACGAAACCCGTAAGCTCCCATGTTATGTCCTTCCTCATTCCCCGCCCGTGTCCCCTTCTCACCGACAGATCTAAATCTAACGCTCCCCTCTTCACTCCCGATAGGCATCCCCAACACCGCAACCTTCATCTTCAACAAAGAAGATCACACGCTCGGCAATCTCCTCTCCGTGCGCCTCCACAAATACGACTACGTCACCTTCTCCGCCTACCGTGTCCCGCACCCCCTCTTCGCCAAATTCGAAATGCGAGTCTCGACTGACGGCACTGTCACGCCTAAAGATGCGATCGTGCGCGCGTGCAGGGATGTGGTGCAGGACTTGGAGATCCTAAGTCGTAGCTTTACAACAGAGTGGCTGGGCAAGCGGATTGTGCATGAGGGCGAGGAGGAGAGGTTGAGGAGGGAGAGGGAGGTTTGAGGGGGAGGTTTGAGCGAGGGACATTGCCAGATATTGGGCGGTGCGATGTGTGGGGGAGGGAGCGATAACTCTGCGATACGATGCGATGAGGTGGGAGTGGGGGAAATATGCATAAACGAGGCGTTTGATAACGGGTATTTGGGTTGGGGGCATCTCCATGGGCTTGATATCTGCGGGCCACTTTGCTAGGAGTTTTGATTCTCGGAAACTAGGGTATTAGGATGGTTTCCGAGGAGATTAATAGCTTCGTTATGACTTGGGCAAGATTCAGGCTATTTAAATAAATGAAGCCAGTTATCTGCGTTCCAGTTCTCTGACTTTGCAAGATGACATATGCTACTCATTGGGATGTCATATGAATGCCATATCACCTGGAGTTTCGAGGGGACCTATACCTTCACGGTAAACACTAGATCATTTACACTATACCAATTCCAATGTCTCAAGATTGAAGGCACGGACTTCTCGGTCACATACATCGCGTTCACTCATTTTCAAGTCGAGAAGTGATTATTCAAATGCTATTCATTTTATGACAGTATGACCAAGCTAATTTACAACCCACAACCCCCTTCGCTCCGATCAAAGATCTCAATCCGCTACCTTGATAGAGAGTGAAACGAAGATAGAAGAAAAAGAGTGATAGGAGGGAGGGAGGGAGGGAAGGAGGGATGGAGCAGGACACTGTTTGCCAAGATACTTCCACCAGCTACGCAATTCCCTCCACAACCCATGCAATATGATATTAAAATGCCGAGAGCTCCACAAAGAGAGGGACTCGCCGCTTTTCTGTTATCGATGTCGGTGCTTTTTTGTCAAGACTGTAGAATCATGAATCGTAATCGCTGCATCTGGAAAAGGAAAGAACCAATGACCCCCATCAACATCTCGAAAGGAACGAATGCCGAGAGATCGAATACCATCTGTCGCAGGAGCAAGAGGAACTAGTAGATCCCATCGGGCCCCCAAATCTACTGGATAGCAATCTTCCTCGGCCTCGGGGCCTGCGCCTTCGGCACCAGAATATTCAGAATACCATTCTTCAAGCTCGCCTTGACGGCATCCTGGTCGACGCGAGCGGGGAAGCTGAAGGAGCGATGGAACTCGCCGACCGAGCGCTCAGTAACCCAATACCTGGGCTCGTTATCATCATGCTTAACAACCCCCTTCTCTCCAGTCTTAGCGACCGTCTTATCGCCTCCAGCAGCCTCATCCTCGACGGTTGGCTTGTGGTACTCGTGGCTAGCTGAGCTAGCTTCGCCCTCTTCGATGAAGCCCTGGGGTTTAGTGCCGCGCTCGCTGCGATGTTCGGTACGGCCGCTGATGCTGAGGGTGTTACTGTCGGTCCACTCAATGGTAATGTCCTTCTGCTCGATGCCCGGCAGCTCGCCTTGCAGCTCGTACGATTCCTTGTGCTCGCGGACGTCGAACTTGGGCGAGAAGGAGCGCAGAGAATCCGTCTCCGGAATGTCGCGGAAAGCTTGGCGGGTGGCGCGGTCGTAGTCGTTCAGGAGGCGGAAGAGCGGGTGGAATTCTGACGTGAAGGTTGGGAAGAGAGACATTTTGCGTGTTGTTGTGTGGAGCGGTGCTTTGTTGTATGCTCGAAAGACTTGAATTGGGGCTCGTCGAAGGCTTGGTGATCGCAAGGGTTGCATGAAGTTTGTTGCTGTTTTCTTTGGTGGTGAGAGGAAGTTGTATGGCGAGAGGATAGTCCTGTATTTATAGACGCTGGCAGTCCTTCTAGAAACAACCAGAGGGTTTGAGAAATGATGCAATTGTCTGAGGTGGTTCGGTGCAATCGGGTGATATCATGATACCATTTTACCCTGTCAAGAAGGCTCACGGCAATTCTCGATGCCTCTACTACCCCTCTTTCCAAGGTTCCGCCACTCCTAGAACCTTCTCGCCGACTGATTGCACTGTTCTGGTTGTGTCATGTCAGACTACCTGTCAGCTTTCCCACATTTACCAGAAGCTTCTTTGATACTTTGTGGGCCACCACGTCCCGATTCGGTAATAAGCTTCACGATGGTTCTCGGTTGTTCCATCACGTGACCATGCTTTTTTTTTGCAATTCCCCAAGCCCCTCAGCATCGAAATGTGCCATAGTAATTCGGATACATCAAACACGGAGGCATGTATTACCCCGTCGCTCCCGCTCCGATCATGGCTCCAGCGGGTGGCGTTGCCAGGTGGATCCTTCGCCTGACTCCCACCACAACCTCCTTCCTTTTTCCCGTTTGACATTCTTTCCAACGTCCTTTTCTCTCTCATCGTGAGATATTCTTGATCCCCGGATCCATATATATCTCCAGCTGGCGGTGGCCGCGGCGGAGTATGTACTCTATAGCGCTAAAGTCCTTTTTACTAAGCGACATGTTCTTCTCGAATTCGCTTCTGTCGGACAAGTTCAGTTTTGGGGCTTCCAATGTCTAAGATTATATATCGAGGGAATGGCGTGGGGTATGAACGGACCGTGCGAATGCTCTGAAGTTTGGTCGTGCGTCCTGGTATTGTTGGTTAGCTTTTCGATAGGTGTTTGCGCTCGTGGATTTACGTACTACAGGCTTTTCCCGCACAGCTCTTAGACACTGCCGGTAGAGCGATAGGACGTCCCGCTGTAGGCCTGACAGCTTGGCCATGATAGAAAGCAAGGCGTTCGGGTTCTAAGAAAGCCCGTCGTTCAAACGGTTCTACAGAATCCAAAAAAGAGTGAGAGTTGAGAAAAGCTGCGGATGTCGGCAAGGATTGGCGCAATGAAGAGACATGCCGAAATGAACGGGACCGAGCTCTCAACCAAACTTCCCGGCAACCACCGGCGCCCAGCGCGTTGTGGGGAAGCTTGTCGAAGGCTAAGCCGACGACTTTCGACAATTTCGAACTCTTAAAATCTGTTGTTATTAATTGAAGCTTGCATTATTGGCTTCCAATGCGCCGCCCATGGCAAGTAAGTAAGCTACCCTGCAGCCACGTTGCAGCCACGTCTTAATGCGAACCTGATCCCTCTCCCCTCTCCCCTCTCCCAATACCTCTCCCAACCCAACCTCACCTCTTCCTCACTCTAACTAACCCACCACCTCCAGCGCCTCGTCCGCTTCATCGCCAAAAACCCCAGCACCGGCAGTTCTAATCAATACTACTACGGTGACGCCATCCTTCCTGATGGCGTATCCGACATCGGCCGCGCCACGCATGCCCACATATTGAGCAGTGTGTCACACCTCTTCACAAATGACTACAATATAAGCGAGCGTGTCGAGGAAATCGGCACCTTCCTTGCGCCCCTCAACCCCAGATGCGTCCCAAACATCCGTTGCCTGGGCCTCAATTATGCCCGCCATGCCCGCGAAGCCGGTATGTCGCTGCCCGCCCGCCCGATAGTGTTCTACAAGCCCAGAGGCGCCTTACACGGGCGGCCCTTCGACCCCATCCGCATTCCGCTGGTCGCGCAGGAGACACCGGGACTGGACTACGAGTGCGAGCTCGTCGCTGTGATAGGGAGGATGTGCAAGGATGTGACCGAGGCAGATGCGCTGGAATACGTGGCCGGGTATTGCGTCGGGAACGATATCAGCCATCGGGAGCTACAGCTCCAACGCGGGGGCGGGCAGTGGGCGATGGGGAAAGGGTTCGACGGGTGGGCGCCCATCGGGCCGGGGATTGTGAGCAGTGAGATTATCGGGGATCCGCAAAACCTGAACATTATGACCAAGGTCAATGGCGAGGTGATGCAAGAGAGTAATACGCGGGATATGGTGTTTAGTGTGGCCAAGACGATAGAGTATTTGAGTCAGGGGACCACGCTTTTCCCGGGCGATTTGATTTTTACGGGAACGTAAGTTTTGAGAAGTTTTCTATTTTGTCCTTTCTGGTGGTTGTAGTTTGCTTTCGGAGCGTTGGCGTTGGAGTAGAAGATCGTTTGCTAATAGGTTTTTAGGCCTGAGGGTGTCGGTATGGGACGAAAACCCCCGTTATGGCTTAAAGATGGCGATGTTGTCGAGGTCAATCTCGAAGGTGTCGGGTCCTGCGTCAACCAGATCAAATTTGAGAGAAATGATGCGCCAGGACCATTGGAGCAAGAACGAAAGAAACCCAACGCCGAATTTGAGCAGTAAGACGCCATGTATTGCATAGTACAAACACGTGCGAAGAGAATTGGACTTTGGGATATTTTTTAGCAAGATTATGTAAGTCTGGAAAGAGGTACCTTTTGTGAGTTTCGAGAACAACCAGTTGTCGAGACATACTTTAGAGTTTAAGCTCTAACATTAGGAACTGAGAAGATAATCGGAACAGAAGATCCGGCTACAGCCATAGAAAAAAAATTAAGATTTAGATTCAAAAAGATGTAGAATTACAAGAGAGAAATAACGAAAGGCGCAAGATCGAATAAGTCCATGTTGTACAACCAAAAAAAAGAAGGATATGCAAGCTAAAATGAAGTAGAAAGGAAGGATCTATCTATCCCGAATGCCCAAAAGACGACTTTTCCTATCCCGATGAAGAATGTTATGAGGAGATGCCGTCGGAGTGCTTCCGGCAACCCGAGTACGCAAAAGAATAGTTATGCGCAAAGAACCAGCCTCTGCGCAAAAAGAGAGGTCGCCGACGCTGATGCGTGGAGGAAAGATGGGAAGGGAAGAGCTGGAACCCGAAATGTAACAAATGATTATAGCGCACTGACAACCCCAAAAGTAGAGGCCGCGAATGTCAGCGTTGACAAAGGGCGTTGAGTCCAGACGACGAATTGAGAGCGTGTAGATTGACAAGGCCCTGAATCGCACTGGAGGTCTTTGGAGAAATAGACGGTTGATTAGGGATTACGCAAAAAGGAATGTGAACTGCTGAGATGAACGAGCGGTTACGAAGGTCAGAGCTCAGACCGGTTGTTTGCAAGAAGTCGGTAGGGTAAAGAGCACGAGGTCGAAAACGCGTGCAACGTAATATATGCGTGCGGGTAGCAACCCGGAAACGCGCGAAGGTGGCGGCCGATAAATACGTCAAGGTGGCATTACCTGATTTAAATCATAAATTTCTCTCGCGTGGACCGTGGACATCGTCGTAATCGTGGAGTCATGGACTACGCTTCATCCGCTGTGCCCGGAGTATGTTTCTCATAGTCCATCAACGCGTTCGGCGCGTATTCTTTATTGTACAGATCGTATTCGCAATACGGGTAAGGTGATCCAGGCGTGCGGATGGGATCGATAGCCTCATCAAGAGGTGGGCTCCCGGCACCCTGGCGTTCTTCATCTCGAGTAACCATCGAAACATGGGATGGAGTGTGGCTTGGGGTGAAGAAGTGGTCAGGCCTTTGGTCGTTGTAGTCGTCATTCCCATCGCGGCCGTGATTGTGGGTCGTGTGGGAATGCTGGGAGAGGCGGGAGGCGTGCAGAGAGAAGCTCTCACTAACAGAATGGTAGGTTTCGTGGCTCGAGTCCTGCTCTCCACGCGGGTGTTAATGAAGTGAGACAGCTTGTCGAGATTGGTGATCCTTACCGAAGTCATGAACATGACGTGTTCCATCCTCATTTCTCCCTTGAGTGGGAATCAACGGCAACCGGTTAAACCAAAGCTCTGCAGGTCGATGCGGAGGCCACACTAGATTCTCTGACATCTCTGGAGGGTAGTCTGGGGTGAGAGGAGCTGTGATGTAACCAGCTTCAAGAGCTTGAGCTGCCGTCAGAGCCACCAACAAGGGACGAGGCTGCGCACCGGGACAAGTGGGTGCAATATTGTCCTCGCTGACTTCGATAGAATCGTCGTAGGTCCCGTCAATGCCGGCTAGCTCGCTCGAGAAACGTCCGCCAACTCCCTCTATCTCCAAAGAATCAATCTTTTTCGGTCCGGCCGGATATGAGGAGGGATACTGGCGGTAGTGAGCTTCGTTAGCACTGATGTGCTCCTCGAAGTCGTGCCCTGAAGTCTCTGAGCGTGGAGGCATGGCGATGGATGAGGCGAAGCAAAACTAGTCGATGTATGTTGGACGATTCGGGTGAGGCTTGAGGGAGTGTTTCCGGGTACCGACTGAACAATCTAGTAACTGATCCTGTATTCCAACTAAACACAGGCCTAAAGAGAGCGAACAAACTTAGGAGCAGGTCAACTGCTTGTCTTGGGTTTCGTCTAGTTGGTGAACGATTGTGTGCCTGAAGGTTGTATATTGACCGGCAGAGAAATAATGTATAGATAAAACAGCACTATCAGTGTGGAGGCGGTGGTAGAGCGAGTGTTTTAGAGGTGCAACGAGTAGTGTATTTAAACGAGAGTGAGTGCGTAGAGAATAGATACCCCCTCCCTCTAAATGTGGGAATGGGGCGAATATCGTGGGAATGAGTGAAACCGTGCAAAACTCTTGCCACTCGCTCACTCACATATATTTTTGAAATAATTTTCAGGCATTTCTGGGGCGCAAAAATGCGAACGAAGCAGGCAAAGCCTTTCCGATTGCGAACGTCCAAGTGCCTTCTCCAGACCACCTCACCGCTAGGCAAGCTTTTGAGCAGTGCAGGGACTTGAGCACGCGCAAGCACACTTGCAGCAGTTTGCGTCCTCTGCAGGGGGTCTCGCGCAGACAGAAGATTCATCTATTTAGGTGCGGAAAATGCTTCCTTGCCGATCTAATTCTCCTTCTGACTGGACTACCGATCGATCTCTCGTCAGACGGAGACCTTATACATGCTATAGAGCCAATACGTACGCACATTCCCCGGTAGGATATTTTGGACATGTTTCAGGAACAAAGGCGGCCGGCTCTGCTTGCGTCAAAGGTGCGGTGGCGAATCAACCTAGAATAGCGAGATGCAGCGTAACGCTATACCCAAAATAAGACTCGTCCAAGTTTATTGCATTGTGGCTGGAAATCGTCGTGGAGGACCAGCTTTGCCGTTGTGGATGTAGTGTAGGCAAATTAGACACGCAGTAAGGCAAATAAAAGCATGCTGCCTGCTAAGGATGCTCGGACCTAAATCACACGGAGTCGAAGCAAGCATGGAAGTGTCGGGAGGGTTGAGGAAGTCATGTGGTGCATACAACTTTGTTGCAGGGACTTGGTGCAGAATCCCAGCCATCTTGGATTCCAGTTCAAGAACAATAAAGATTGAGAGGTCAATGCTCTAACACTGGTACCCCTTTACAATGACAAAAGGAGATATACCCGTTCCCAAGAAATTCGAATGTTAACGTGGTGTTGATCGTGACCAACCACTGCGCCGGGCTACCGAGAGCGGCTGTGCGGGTGTGCTCCAGGGCCGGAGGCGCGACCCGTTGTGGCAGAGTGAAACAAAACCGTTTAGGGCTGAGACTCAGATGACAAACTCTCCACCGAGCACTAATTCCTGGAACCTCTGAATTGTTTTCGTTTCTGTGAAGATAAGGGGATGCAGCGGAGATGAATTTCCTTCGTAAGTGACTTGAAACACTAATAACGAAGGAATGATGCATACTCTCGGAACTTGAAGATGTTTGGGGGAAAGATGAAATGCTGCGTCAGAGGCGTCATTCAGAGTACCAATGGCGTCGCTGAACACCATGGTTGCCAAGGTTGCCTTGCAGACAACTCCCCCAAAGTGCGGAGACGATTCATAAGCGTACGACGCAATATCAATGAAAATTGAAAGACCGCCTGTCAAAAAGTTGTAGTGTCATCAGCTAACCCCCCTAAATTTCCTGCCGCTAGCTGCCGAACAAGCGCAGGTAGTGTACCGCATGATCACTCTCGCCGCGTTGTGGCTTGACCGGAAGATGACAACCCTGCCGTTATCCAGGTCAGGGGAAGTTGTTGGTGGTGGTTTGTTCCCAACGTCGGCTCTCCTTCTGGCCCTGGAGATACCTGCAACGTTTGACAATTGGCCTATGATATCAAAATATCTTGTGTCCAAGTGTTGTTCGGAAAGAGAAAGTCGAGCGTTGGGAGTGTCGAGACGGAAAGCTCCTGGTTGGGTGAAGAGACGGCGACGCATATAGCGGGCCTGTTCAACTGATTGTGTGTCGCACAAGCGCCTGATGAGAATCTCTCGGCTATCTTTCGAGTGGTGTCCACAACGGCACTTGCATGCGCAGGATATTTTGGGAGTCTTCATTGTCCTTTTTTGGTCTGGGCGCTGGGATGCTGGAATTTGATACGACCAGGCTTTCGATTGAGGCTCTGGAGGTTAGCTTCAGGGGTTCCTTGCTCCTCTGCATCGTGGTGCCGATCTCCAGTCACTCCCTGAGATTAATATTTAGGAAGGGACTACTGTCGCAGTGGACCATGGGGATTGAGGGGGACGAAGTGGTGCAGGACCAACTGTTCAACAGTGTTGAGTTTATCAAGCCTATCACAAGTCGTTTTCTGTGGAAAAAAAAAATCCCATGTAACCAATTGGGAAATATTTGGGGAATAAATACCTGGTTACTGATTTGATTGGACCGCAGTGAGCAAATAATGAAAAGAGCTCCGGACAGGTGGATACTACCATTTGCTTGGAAACGAAACAATGGCACGCAACGCCCGGCAACGTGGCTTGGATATCTCTCCAGCGAAAGTCCCTGTTAGGCTGAAGCTTTGGGGTAGCCGCACGGAATGTGGGATGAGGCAAGGTGGGCTCGGAGCTCGGATTCCTTCTTGGTGAACGTCGGGCTATCCTGCCAACATCTCCTTTTTTGGTCGGCCAGCACAATCAAAACAAGGTCGAAACCCTTCATTTCGTGAGGGCTGAAAGCACTGTAAGGCTGTGTAGAAAGATGGCGACTGACAATCGTTTTCGACTATCGATTGGGTGGCATTGAGTCTTGGCGTGTTGGAATTCACCGGTGAAGGGTCTTGGCCCACACAATATCAAACAGACATTGAATTTCCACTCGACAGGATTGGTGACGGCATAGTCAACCCAGAAGTAACGGTATCCCTCGGTAAGCGCATTTATTAAGCTCACTGAATGTGTGCAAGAACAGGCGGCAGGTGGTTGTGGCAACCTATTGATATTGTGCTCCTAGATGATGCATATCTTTCGACCTGTACCCATTTCATAAAAAACATTAGCCGACATCGCAGGTAAATGTCTCCAGCGCCCAACAGTTGCGTTGAAGCGGAGACTAGACGATTTTTTTTTTGTTTCCGGAAACGCCGATAACAAACCCGACCATGCGTCGTTGTCGTGAAGAAATGTGATCTAATTAGAAAACGTCTAGGCATGTCCGTTCACCGCTAGAACCGATCTCCTCTTTTCTACAGCGGCTGCTAGTTCCTCGAGTACTTTCTCTGTATCTTCCCAGTTGATGCAGGCATCGGTGATGCTCACGCCATACTTGAGGCCTGCTTTGCCTTCTTTGGGTACCTTTTGATTGCCTGGACGGAGTCAGCAAGGCTTCTTTGAGGAATTCGCCACATGAAGCGCAAACGCACCTTCGTTGATGTTACTCTCAATCATGACACCCATGATGCCCATTTCACCGGCTGCAATCTGTTCTGCCAGTATGTGGGCAACCTTGGGCTGGTTCCTGTGGTTCTTCTCCGAGTTCCCATGGCTGCAGTCAACCATCAACCGTGCGTTGAGGCCCTTTTGCTCCAACTTCTCCCGCGCCTCTGCGATGCTCTTTGCATCGAAATTCGTCCCTTTCTTGCCACCTCTTAGGATGACGAAGCAGTCCTCGTTGCCCACGGTACCCACAATGGCCACAACTCCCGGTTTTGTAACCGAAAGGAAATGGTGGGGATGCCTGACTGCACCAATGGCATCAATTGCCACGTCGAGACTTCCGTCCGTGCCATTCTTGAAACCAACGGGGAAAGACAGACCAGAGGCCAGCTCTCGGTGAAGTTGGCTTTCCGTTGTCCTGGCACCAATTGCTCCCACACTCAGTAAATCTGCCAAGAATTGAGGAGAGATCGTATCCAGCATCTCGCTTGCAAGGGGCATTCCTTTCTCAGTCAGGTCTACAAAGAGCTGCCTCGATATCCTCAATCCCTTGTTGATCTTGAAGGTATTGTCAATATCCGGGTCGTTGATTAGACCCTTCCATCCTACAGTTGTTCGTGGTTTCTCGAGGTACGATCGCATGATGATGAGCAACTCATTTTGGTACTTCTCCTTCAACTTTAGAAGACGGTCGCAGTATTCCAAGGCAGCTTTAGGATCGTGTATTGAGCAGGGCCCGATTACGACGAGAAGGCGACGCTTTAGGTCTCTCCCTTGAACGACATCCACAGCTTCATTGCGTGAGGCGATGACGGTTTCCTTCGACTTGGCGGATTGAGGAATTTCGTGTTGGAGAAGGTCGGGAGGGGTGAGGGGATTGTAGCCTCGAATACGCCAGTCTTCAGAGTTTTCCTTGTCACCCACAGACTTGTTTTCGATGTAGAACTGTTGTTTGGAATTTTTAGTCTCAGGGCTCTGAAGTGTGGCAAGCTTGCTGGATCACGCATGAACTGCTATACTTACAGACATTGATAAATTCTACGATGGAAGATACAAAGAGCTTTTAGAGTCAGTTACAAGTCAGGAAGAGATTCACTAAATCGAAATTCATGAGCTTAACTCTTGGTAACCGGAAATGTGGAGCTTTTATGAACTGACTGTCGCGCCGTCCTGTCTTTCGTTCGAGTGATGAGTCCGACGGTCAGAGAACACCTGATTGGTCAATTGGAAGCGGTGAAAGACTTTCTCTCGGCAAAATTTCACGGGCCTGGATCGTCCACAAATTCAGGCACGAGCACGCCCTTCACGCCCTTCTGCAATGCACGCCGACCGTTACGGGCCGTCATAGTCGTACGGCGTCAATTGGGTGCACGGATATACTATATGCATTCATCCTTCCTATGGATCCTTCGTGCGAATGTGCGAGGGTTGTGTTTTCGTAGTGGCCACCGTCGATTAATTGTTCCCTCATTGCCGCACATCCTCGACGTCACTGCTACGAAAAATGGAAACACCATTACAACCTATGATGAGAACCCTAGAATTCATATTCCTCACTAACATCACAATCGAATTGACTACCGTGGAAGCAATTACAATCATGCTCCCCTCCCTCAATACCATAACCATCGGCTACGTTAGCTGTTCCATAGGCAAACCGAACGACCCTCTCCCAAGTAAGCTTGATGCTGTATCAAAAGCTGGTTTCTCTGCCATTGAGCTCTCATTCTCGGATATGCTCTCTTTTGGTAAACAACAACTCTAACAAATTGTGACGAGCTTTGCGATGTTGCGACTGAGATTAAGAAGTTACAGTATGTGATAGTAAGGGATTTATAGTCATGATGTTACAGCCCTTCTCCAACTTCGAAGGCTGGCTACAAGGCTCTCATGAGCACGATGATGTGTTCGAGCGTGTTGCGGGTTGAATTTGGATAATGAAAGGTTGCGGGACGGATGTGTTACAGGTAAGGAACAATTTCCTCATGACCAGAACTTGGTTGTACCTATCTAGCAACCTTCAAAGCTAACACATTTTCTCCTCCCAAGTTGTCACATACGACGCTCTCCTCACTAAACTCAACCGCTCCCACATAATCCTCGATATCCATCAACTCGCTGACCTCCTCTCCCCGTACTCTTCCGCCTCGCCTACGAAACTGGTGCAGGTCCACCCACGCTCCTACTTGATGCGATATCTGGACCATCGTGCGCGCCGTCGACCGTCCCAACATCGGCCTTTGCCTTTGCCTTTGCCTCAACACCTTCCAAACCGCCGGCGGCGAATGAGGAGACCCAACCACCGCCTCAGGCCTCTTTTCCGACTTATCCCGCCCGGAGCTGGAGAAACGGTTCGGGCGGAGCTTAGAAGATCTCAGTGCCACTGTTCCAAATGACAAGGTCCGTCTCCTGCAAATCTCCGATGCGTATAAACCGCTGAAACCGTTTAGTAAGGAGGTCGATGAGCCGGGCTGGCGCCTCGCGGACGCTGGGACAGTGATTTGAGGCCGCTGCCTTATATTGGGGGTTACCTACCTGTTGTGGAAGCGGTGCAGATGGCGCTGAAGACTGGGTTCCGGGAATGGCTTTCTTACAAGGCGTTTGATGGTGTATCAGTGGATCAGTGGGTTAAGGTGCAGATAACGATACGGTGGTGTATGTGGAGACGGCGGCGAATGTTCAGAAGAGGTTGTCAATGGATTGCTCTGGTTTGAAGTGAACTGTGTCATATATGTATTAATTGTTCAAATCCGTCAAATCACGATAGAGGTAGGTATATAAGCCAAAACAAACAGTATATGTGCTATGTGCAATCGGTAACAGGTATTTGCCCAAAATCATTTCGTAACAACAGATATATCATCTAGCTAGACAATGATAATAGAGTCGGGGAAGCTCATGAATGAAATTAAAACCAAATCAAATCAGAACAGCAAAGGAGACAAACTAAACCCAAAAGAAATCGAAAACACCGACCCGCCACCAAAATCAAGAATACAATAAATAAAGCAAATACCACATCATCTCCTTGAAGATAACTAGCTCATGCACCCGCCTAAAACCTAGCAGTCCTTTCCAGGATACGGACACTTGCCTTTCGCCGTCGTCGGAGTCACTACAGACATGATCGCGCTAGTCACAAACGTACTCCTCTTCGTCTTATGAACCGGGTGTGCGCATTCTTCCCCCGGATACGGGTAAGGGCAATGGGCACCCTGCGAGAACCCTGCCGGTACGGCGATAGACGAGGTAACCGGCGGGGATGGCGGAGGTGCACCAGATGAGGGCGGAGGTGCACCAGATGAGGGAGGAGGTGGAGGTGGAGGTGGAGGTGCGGTAGTGGATGGAGGAGACGCGAAGACGGAAGACGGTGGACTAGACGGCTTGATGAAAGACATAAGACCGGTACTTGAGTGGGCGGCGGGGTCGCAGAGTTGGATTCCAGCGTCGCTGGCATAGGACATGTAGACAATTGTCTTGGCCGGGTCGGTGTAGATGGCCTTGCCGCTGAAAGAGTAGGTATAGGGAGGCAGGGCTGTGGTAATAATGACAGGGGTGGCCGCGGGCGGCGCGTTGTTTGGCGCGTTGAAAGTCAGGTCGCGAGCGTAGAGAGAGGCAGTTGAGGACGCTGCGGCCACGTGGATCTTACCCTCCGGACTGCTGAGGAGGGCGCCGGTGACGGGGACCACGACGATGGCCGTGCTGACAGGTGTGATAGGGAGGACAGTTGTGCCGCTATCAGAGAAAGAAAATGGAGCGACTGACGCATGAAATGCCGTGTCCGCGGATATGGGAACTGGAAACGCGATTTCGTCGGTGGTGCTGGTCGCGTGACGAGCACTTGAGAACATGGAGGCGATTATGCTGAAGACTTTTGTAGGGGCAGGTGCTGGTGAGCCTGACGCTGCCAAGCTGAACGTTGTTGCTGTGCTTGATTGCATAGAAGCAATTGTGCTAAAGCAACTGGTAGCAGCAGGTGCGAACGAGGTTGGTGATGCTGAACTCGGCGCTGCCGAGCTTGGTGCTGCTAGAGTCAACACCGCCGAGCTCGACGAAGGAAGTTGGTAGGTTGAAGTCGGAACCATTTCGCTTGCGCTACAGTAAGGAAAATTAGTTGGGGCACCGGTGCTCGATAGGTTGAAATACGGTGCTGGAGTTGGGAAGCTGAAGCTTGACGTGTTGGCGAACGGGGCTGCAGTCGGGAAACCAGCACTCGATGGGCTCAAGAGAGAGACAGAAGACGCTGCCGAACTTGCATTTGGCGCTCCAACAAATCTAGTGTTCGCTGATGGTACAAATGCAGAGCTCTCCGGCAAAGCATATGTAGTATCGGTGATAGTAATGACATCGGTGTCGGTAGAGGTGGCGTCCGCTGGTGTGATGGCGCTGCTAAGAGTACTAGATGGGACCGTGACAATGGAAGTTACAGTAACGACGGTGTAGGATTTCTCACGGAGAGCAATAACTGCGGCCTGAGCCGCCTCGCTAGCCAGGAGAGCCAGTGCGAGGATAATCGAGGGCATTTTGATGTTTCGAAGTTGATTGTAAGATACTGTCAGTTGGTCTTTACCAGATTGGCGTTCATTAGAGAAAATTTTGAAAGAAATTTTGATGGAGGAAAAGAAGAGAGGGAGTGAATGCTATTTGAATACCAGAAATGAAAGCATAATCTTCGGCGAATGGTGAATATTGTGGGGCGACCATAAGCCAGGAGCCACCTTCTTTGTCGAACATATCTTTTCAACAAATCAACAAAGCATCTTCCGATCAACAGCATTGTACGTGAAAATTTCCGTGACGGTTAACCTGCAAGGCCCTTTGAGAGGACTAAGCCACGGCGAATTGAACAAAGCCTAAGGTTTATCCATGGTTGACCTGGAGAAGACGGAGAAGTGGGTAGAAAATCGATAGGGAGCGCCTTTGGGTAAGTTCAAGCTGCTCATTCACAAGATAGGCGCAGAGTGACACAACTCAAATGCGAAAACTCTCAAGGTTAGGAGTCATGTTGACAGTACGATAGAGCATCTTGCAATGTGCAGGTAGAGTTCTAACATCGAAACAAAAAAGCACAAACTGCAACGGGAGATTAACCATGGCTTTGTTGCAGCTCCAACGAAAATAGTATGGTATACCACAGAAAGGATTCACGGATGGTGAGAAGGCTGAGAAGGCGATAAAGAAGCTAAAGATAGGAAATCCGATATGAAAGAAAGAGCTATGAATTGTGAAAAATCGTGAGTGCATGGGAAACCAAATGTAGAGCATTGACGCATTGAACGTGTACATAGAACATATCCTTGGCCTTTAGACAAGATGTTCTCTTCGCCTCATGCTAGCGGCTTAAGCAAGAAACACGTTGAACGAAGTGAGGTGATACAAGTGAGGTGATATAGAGAAAATGATGCTCCCTTTATCTGTAATGGCGCTCGCTCTGTGACGTTCGCCTTCTCTGGTCGCTCCTGTTTGTACAACTGGGCAGAGGCCCGGTGCACATCAGTATTATCGTAAATGTAAACTGCGTGGCAACGATGCACGAATGAAGATGCTCCCGTCAAAGAAAATGTATGACGGCTGCAAGTCCTTGGTGTTGGTGTTGCGGCCAATCCAGCGAATCGGAAATGGACTGACTGGACGCCAAGCGAAGGTTTAGCGCATCCCGTCGAATCTTGCGAGGCAGGACGACTCTCCTCTTCACCGAGCGCTATTACTCCACCAACACCTCGCCGTTCCTTCAATTGACCCTCTCCCCTCTTCTTCCGGCCCTGAGCCAGCTTCCTATCACCATGTTGGCGAGATCGTGCCTGCGTTCGGCGCGCTCGGTCCGCCCTGTCGCCCGCAGTGCTACCAGCAAAACAGCATCGGTACGCCCCGATCATCCCATACAGCTTGAGCTCCTGCCACAGCATCTCGAGCTTCACTTTTGCCAATTGACCTCGGTACTGACCCAATGGATTTATAGCGCTCTACTTCGACCTCCGGTCCCTCAGCCGAGGAAGCTGCTTCGTCATGGAAGACGACGGTTCTCGGTTCAGGTGCGACCGCCTTCGCTATCGGATCCGTCGCCTGGTATTATCATCTCTACGGCCGGAATGTTGATGCCATGACGCCGGCAGAAGAAGGGTGAGTCACTCTGGAGGATATCGGGGATGTGGACTCTAGCGGAGGAGCGGATCTTGGGACTGGTGGACGAGTACTGATCTTCGTTATCTCGCAGGCTTCATCCCACACAATATCCATGGGAGCACACCAAATGGTCCAAAACATTCGATCATCAAGCGTAAGTTGCGATATATTAACCCGATGATCGTGGTTCTAATATATCTAGTTTACGCCGAGGTTTCCAAGTCTATCGGGAAGTTTGCGCATCATGCCACTCCCTCCAGCGTATCCCGTACCGCTCACTTGTTGGTACCATTATGACTGTGGATGAAGCCAAGGCATTGGCTGAGGAGAACGAATACGACTCGGAGCCGAATGATGAAGGAGAAATCGAGAAGAGGCCTGGAAAGCTCTCAGACTACCTCCCGAGCCCATACAAGAATGACGAGGCCGCTCGTGCTGCGAACAATGGTGCTTTGCCCCCGGATTTGAGCTTGATGGTCAAGGCTAGACACGGTGGATGCAACTACGTCTTCAGCTTGTTGACTGGATATCCCGAGGAGCCACCTGCAGGCGCAGTGGTGCCAGAGGGACTCAACTTCAACCCATATTTCCCTGGAACTGGAATTGCCATGGCTCGTGTGCTCTACGATGATTTGGTTGAGTATGACGATGGCACGCCTGCGACAACTTCCCAGATGGCAAAGGATGTAACCGAATTCCTCAACTGGTCCGCAGAGCCAGAAATGGACCAGAGAAAGAAGATGGGCTGGAAAGTTTTGGCTATTGGTGGCATCTTGTTCGCTCTCAGTGTCTGGGTGAAGAGGTACGAGAATAGAGACACAAGTTTTTAAAGAATCTCCGCTGATGCAATTTATTTTAGGTATAAATGGGCACCGCTCAAGACCCGAAAGCTCGTCTATCACTCTGTAGGCGCCGCGAAGAACCCTGCAACCCCGAGGCCAAGTGTTAAGTTGAGCGAAAAGCAGTAAGCATGGCGATTTGTAAGAAAGGTTAGAGTGGGTTGGTTGCGGATTTCCATTGCAGGGCACAGGGAGCGATGTAGGCCGTGTCTACTACTTGTACAGCACTAAGAATAACAGCTACAACTCACATTTCATTTCCTTGTGCTATAGACACATTAGTGTTGCTCAGATGCATTGATTGATTCTGTACTACCAAATGCAGTTCTCTTGATCCATCTTTATTGCATTCACTAAATGAACCAAAGCATGACATGGCAATATCATTGAAAACTATTATCTTGCTAAGGGCTAGCAGGTTGTACCATTCGCGACTCGCACATGTTTATGACCACATGTTTGCGACCACATGTTTGCGACCCGGTTTATCGTTGTGCACTGGACTTCCCAGCCCACCTCAGCACTTCAAAAAGCCTCAACCTGGGATACCGACGACTTGCTACGCTACTATTTAAATTGCTCTTTAGGGATTAGCAAATATTAATATTGAACATGACTTCCTCCATTGCAAGAACTACCACGAACTCGCGCCACTCCAAGTTGACAAACGGCATCGACGATTCTGCAACGGACGACTCAACGCTCTTCACATCTATCCCGCCTGTGTCGCAAAATCCCAACGACGAATAAACTGACGAATTACCACTTGTCAAGCCAAAATGCTTTCCGCTCATAAGTCTGCCTGAGAAACAGGGTCTTCCCGTCTTCGTGCGAGCAAATCTGTACTAGAAGAGGCAATAAGTCTCTTATGCTATGATGCAACCCTTTCTGGTGCAACAAACCAGAATTCGATGATGGTCGATACCAGCACATTAGCTCGATCGCGAATGATTACCTGCCGTACCTACCTGTGGATTTACCTTTTGGTGATTCGATGCGGGTGTTGACACTATAGCGGCTGCAGAAGATTTGTTTCGACGTACAAACTGAACCACGAGACAAATTCTACCATTAATGAGGTCCGCAATCAGGCTTTCTTGGCATGAATGATGGGAACGAAGCAGTGAAATCCACGCTCGAATGGATTTACGCCTGGAAATGACGACGCAAATCCCATCTTATACGACTCAGGACTGGAAGAAATTTATGATCAAAGTGCGCCTCGAAAGAAGTTGCATGTTCTTGGGGCCGCGTGGGATCGCGAAAATATGGCATTCGAATGCCCTACAGTCCTTCTGTTGGCTTCACAAAATGGTGGAGGCAGTTGATCTTCAGGAGCATGATGTGGATCTTGGAAATGGAGTGCGTCAAGCTGGGGATATGATCTACGATTTTTTGACTAAAAGGGCGGAGGAGATGAAGAACAGAATTCTGCACTGACCTGTTCCCGAAATAAAGAACAGTGAATTGTTAAAAATGGAGCCGGAAAACGCGGGCGTAGGTTAGGGAAGATGTCTCGTAGAGGAATTTAGAGAGATCTCTCCAGGGCTGGAGGTGTAAATCATATTTCCAATTTCGTAATGAAGTGGGTTTGCCCGGCCGGGCATCTTCCTTGAGATTCAACTATTTCGTTCTCTGGGCTGTGACCTATTGGAGAAGGTTCCCGTCACATCGCGACGATCCTATCAGTTTTGTCCTGGTGAATAAGCAAATCTAAATGGAAGTGTTGGATTTGTTTGGCAGGGAGGCACCGGTTAGCGCCGATTATTATTACAATTGGCATTCTAAAGATGTGTTGGACTATTCTGATGCTCTTCACCCCCAATCCAGTCCGGAGCGCTCACTACCCTTGGAACGGATCCGTCGCCTGTAAATCTCAGTGGAACTTGAGATATCTGGGGCTGGGAAGCGCCTTCGGTCAGTGATCTTACTTTTCATGAGGAGCTGACCAAATTCGTTGCTACTCATTCTGGACTGGCGCTGACAGAGCTGCGGATAGATGTCAAGGTTCGTGGTCACCATGGGGATTCCATGCCAGACATCTCGAGAATCGCAGAGAAATTGTGTACTCTGTCTTAGAGGCTTAAAGGGAAAGTGAGCAAGCTGATAATCAAAATGCAGAGAGACTACTACGATTCCGATTGCCCGGGGTCTATAGACGCCTTAGACTCTCTGCAAGAAAGGCTAAGCAATGCAATCAAGGGAAATCAAACACTTAAATCGGAAAGCGGTAATGAAGTCTTCGACCGGCTGAAAGAAAATTGCTATTGGGCATCAAGTGGTAGATGAGGATTCAACAAGGAGATGGCGTGCTGGAGGGTTCGCGACAGGTACACTGCTAGAGTAGACATCTTCTCAACAAGTTCATAGATAACGATCAAATAAACATATACTCGTAGCAAACCTGATGAGATGCTCCCTCTGGTGCTGAGCGATTCAAGAGCCAGGCCCATCACATGTTGGCCAACTATTAGTGTTGTGCTGTGTTATGCAGATGCACATCGCAGGGTCTTTTTGTTCGCCTCTTATCTGAGCCGAGAACAAGGTCCGAAGATTCGTTCTGCCCAGCTGCTCTATGCCGCTGACCTGTTCACCCACTAACTTTCAAATATCTCCCACGTGGGCAATTGTTTCCCTTCCAGCTTTACTCTACTGTCCCTACAGCAACTTTCTAACTCTTCGTTTTCGCCCTTCTCATCTGTAAATCACTTCATCTTGCGCCCAATCACCGCAACCGGTCATCGCACGCCCAATTGTCAGCCACCACAATTTGCGTACTGAACTGCGAGCGGACGACCCCTCTTACCACACAAGTCACGCCTATCACAGGCACCTGGTCTTGGTATCTTGTTTATATCGCCGCCATGTCTTGTTCTTCAACCGCAGTCATGACTGAGTGCTACGAGGAGCCGGTTCTGCGCCGCTCCAACTATGGGACCTTCAGCTGCGAGAACAGGCGGCGACGCCATTCTTCATATCATACAAACCAGTCAAGACCGTGGACGGTTGATCATGACAATGTTCAGATTTTGGTATGAAGAATATCCAATCAATTTACCGGGAAATTACGGTTCTAACGTGTGCGAACAGGTCGACCGGTTCCTTGCCGAGCTTGGAAGGCGACTGGACTTTCTTGAATCATATGGACAATTAAACTTAGATGCCGGGATCGAACGAGCATACTCCACACTCCTTGCCGTCCGCGAATCGTGTTCTAAAATATCTGATGGCGTCATCGATGCCGGAAGGCGGCGGGCAAGCGTTCTGGTGGATACACTCGAAGAGAGGTATAAAGAGGCATTGGCAACGAAAGATACCCTAGAACAGAAAGTCCAAGAAGGTGTGCGGTTGATGGAGTCATTTCTAGGGGAGTTTGAAGCTCGCGCATACGCTGTGCGGGATGCCGGCATAGGCTCGGTAGCCAACAACTTCCTTGACCAAGGTTGGCGCCGGGTAGATGAGAGCTTCGGCAAGGCAAGAGAAGTGGTGGACGAGGGTTTGGACAAGGCCAGAAGAGCAAAGGAAACTATTGAGCATGCTGTCGAGCGAGCACTGGACCGAGCCCGGCAACATGGCCTTATCAAGTACGAGGATTTGCCGGATCCATGGAGGATCAACCCGCATATTCTCCGAGGATACCGTTTCCACGAGGGCAAGCTGGATTGTGTGCGATCTGCTCTCAGCTTACACAATGAACTATTCAACATCTGGTCTCACGCTATTGGATTCATCATGGTCTTAGCCGTCGCCTTCTATTTCTATCCAGCAAGTGTTAATTTCTCCCACTCCACCAATGCGGACGTCTTCATCGCGGCCGTGTTCTTCTTCGCAGCTTGTAAGTGCCTGGTTTGCTCAACAATATGGCATACAATGAACTCCATCTCACACCAAACGCTTCTGGAACGCTTCGCCTGCGTCGACTACACAGGCATTTCGCTCCTCGTCGCTGCATCCATCATGACCACAGAATATACTGCTTTCTACTGTGAGCCTACAAGCCGATGGATCTACATGCTCCTGACGGCTGGATTGGGGATCGGTGGTGTCATACTCCCATGGCATCCTACTTTCAACCGGCGGGACATGGCATGGGCGCGTGTGCTTTTCTACGTCGCGCTTGCTGCAACCGGCTTCCTTCCTATTTTCCAATTAGCCTTTACCCGGGGTCTCTACTGGGCGGCATATTTCTATGCCCCAGTCACCAAGAGCATCCTAGTATATCTTGCGGGTGCAGTCTTATATGCCAGCAAAATACCAGAGCGCTGGTTCCCAGGCATGTTCGACTACGTCGGAGGTAGCCATAATATCTGGCATGTCGCCGTGCTTAGTGGGATCTTATTTCACTACTCGGCGATGCAGGAGCTTTTTGCACAGGCATTTTTAAGGGCGCGGATGCATTGCTCGGTGTATTAGATGGGGGTACAGCCCTATTTTAGATTGTATATGAAACTAGAGAACGAGTCTATCTGAAAGTATAACGACTATCATTGACAGGCTTGCTGTCTAAGCTTTGACCATCGCCCGGAGTATTGCGTGGAAAACCTGAGCACCCAGGAGTTTTGCCGATGTCCTAAAGAACACATCAACGCCAGTGCCTCTTTTTTCTGTGACTAGACTTCAAACAAGGCCCCGTAACATGCCCTCTGCACGTCGATGAACACGAAGACCATACTATCACCTAGCGGAAGGGAATGCCTTCGATGTGGGCTCCCACGAGCATTTCAATGACAGTGTCTTGATAATATGCACAGTTTTGATGGTATGGCTTCCGGTATTGGTGTTGATTGGCCGTTGATCTCCCGTTTGATGGATCCAAGGGTGGAATTCTCCAAGGCTTGGTAGAGGTCCGTAGGTCCGCCTGATATTGCGAACTCCTGGCCCCTCACGGCGTGCCTGAGCTCAATCTATCAGAAACCCAGCGCCCGTCGCATTATATTTTGTACGACTGCCCGAATGTCTTCCCAAACTTGTAAACAGCGTAACGCCAGACTTCAATCCCGATCGTCCATGTGGCATGTCCTGCGCTCTCACGTAGCCATCATCGACAAAGTTAACCGGTTTCGGTTCAGGAGGATATGTAACTCGGGGTTTGTCATAATCCGTGTCGGTGACGAAGCCTCACCTTTCTATGACCACCGAGATCTCATTTGGTACTGGTCAGGTCAGCGAGAATGCGGTAACCTTGGGAGAGGTGGAGCTCCGAGTCTTTCGAATTATTATGGGGTGGATATACACTCTGAGTTTGGTCCAACACGAAAAGACGTCGTCGACCGCAGAAAATGTCATAAATGCACCAGACACTGGTGGATGGCTTAGCTGAGGAGCAAAGGCCTTTGCCGTGCTTGAAAGCAGACCAGGACAGAAAATATCCCGAAGAGCAAATGAGCAATAGTACTTCAAACCTCCCCCCAAAGCAAAAGGGACATGGATATGCTAACAGAAGTAGTAGTTGAGGAAATTGAGATTAGTGTAAATGCATGAGTTAAACAACCCCCAGGTGGTCTTAAAATATCGAATGTACCCCACTAGCTTGACTTAGTATTTGAGGGTTGAACGACATTTTCGTATTTAGAAACCTCGGCATTTATATTTATTGTATATTTTATCAATTCAAAGAAACTATATTATACTGCACCTGAAATGTAATTTATCACATAAACAGGGCCGATTAAGATATAATTTGCAACGTCTGCTACTTAGTATGGAATGTTGCAGATGAGGGTTCATGTGAAAGATTGCCTCCACGCCATTCTCCGAACTCCAAAAATATATTGACCGCGAGGATGCAGATTGCCTAAATATTAGGCGGTTTAAATTTCCAAAGCAATTCAATGAAGTTTACTCCAAAGAATATTTGGTGCTCGGTAATATAAGCCGGAAATACAACAAAAATCCTCAGTCGAATTAACTGCATAGCTACAGGTTCAAGGTTTTATCTGAGTTGAAAAGTGGATAAGATGAAATGCATCTAGGAAGTAAAAGAAATGCCCTAAAGCACAGGTTAAGGTTTACTGGCGTTCTCTCTGCCAAAAAAAATATGTTCCTCAAAATATGACCTTCAAATATGAAAAATGCAGAACCAGTACATATATAAAATGAAAGAAAAAAAAAAAGATGAAGGTCGTGCCCGGAATCGAACCGGGGTCCCCGGCTGTGCCAATGTTAGCTAACCCATTTCATTTCAAATTTCAAACTTTGAACCAAACTTACAAGATTCTCTCAAATCAGAATCCGATGTGATAACCCCTACACTACACAACCCGTTTAATTTGGATTGTCGTGAAATTAAGTAATATATAAAGTATATACAAAATCCGACACATAAAATTGAGTACGCGAACGTCAACAAAGTTGCAGGCGCATCAGCGGCCGAATAGTAGTTTGCTACAATTACGAAGGTACGTAACAACTCTAAAGCTTTTGGCTCAACCCCTGCCTCAAATGAACCACTACAATGGCCTGTCTAATCGGAAATTTTCCACCACAGACCTCTTGTATTGAAGTTTGTAGTTCGAGGCTGCAACGTGCATCCGCAAGAACTGCTCCGACGCCACCCCTTCTTGCATCTTCCCATCTGTAGGAACATTTTGATTCCCCTTAATTAGCGGAGTTACTGGAACTTCATGCCTCCTTCGATGAGCCTGGAGTACGTCATGGGCTCGTTGGATATCCTTGAGCCTCTCACGGTAGACAACGACCTTTCAAACCTCGCCATGCGCGCTATTTGAACAATGGGAAATGAATACAATCACTAGGAACAAGACCGCAATACCGTTCACCATACACCTTATCAGCCTCAACTGGAATCGATGGATGGTCACTTCTCACAGGCAGCATACAATGCGGTAGATCATGGTGAAGGGGAAAAGAGACTCACTTGACTATGAGACCGAACTTGAGAAGTTCCAAGGAGAAATCGCCAAAGTTGCCTCAGCTGTACTGAAAGATAGGGTGCTGGTTGAAGGCACCTGTACTATTGATCTCAGCTAGTCCTGCTCTATCATGAATTTTAGGATTTGGCCGGGCTGTTGGTCTTTCAATTCCTAACCCAAGTACTAAAATAGCGCTGTCCTTTTGTGCTCTGAGTGGCTTCAGCCTACCATCACTACGTAATAATGCTCACCTACCCTTTAGTCCGATTTACGATGTACATTTACAACAGCTATTGAAGGCGCCTCTTTCACCCCTTAACTGAACGTTTCTTGTAAATTTAGTTATTAATCTACGATTAGTCTGTGGTACTTGAACCAGGGCCTCTATGTCAGAAGGGGTGCATCTGTGCCCCCCTTTCACCTCTAATCTCATCAAAGCCATTCAGAAGGTAGAATACAAAGAACCTATGGGCTTTGTTCGACAATATCCGGATATCCACAACCAAATGTAACCGGCGCCAACTGGCGCAGCTATTGAAGCCTCAATCGTCCCTCATATTCAACGCCCACCCTCAACCCTTCCGCTTCGACTCGGACCATTTCGTGGTGGTAAATCCAATCGTCTCATTCCAATGGACAAATGTCTTTTCCTTCCGCCGCAGGAGAGTGACTTACACACGTGCCTTTGTGTGGTATCGATGGTCGTCCTTACACCTGGGCTTCTTGTCCGTTCCGCCGGCCTCTCTCCACGAGATATAGATAGTGCTGACTTAAAAAATTGATCACCTAACTAACGATGACAAAGCATGGGACTCCGGTTTAATTCCCGGGTACCGGTGTTCAATTTTTAATTTTATTATTCTTCGAGACGCTTTAGTGCCTTTTTTAGAGGAATATACGTAGCTCTGGTGGGCAACGCAAAACTTCCGACTCTTACTCCAGTATTTTCGTTCCATATCCCGTAGTCCCGTGCGTCCACACTCTGAGCATTTTGTTACCATTAGGGTTGAAGTCGATCCTTGCCGATTTAGTAGCGTCGAGAATAGGTTTCGGTTATCGACATTCATCAACCCTTCCCGAGATCGGCAGCGACCTTGAAGGCGTCCTGCGTTAATTAGGCAACACGTTTTCATAACTGCGGAAACATGGGGTGGTAAGCTTCCACGAGGTACCCGTGTCTGGAATGAAGCTGTTTTTTAAAACCTGAGTGCAGCAAGTCTAACAATTACAATTTTTAACATTACCGTTACCGGTACCAAGGAGCCGCGAAGACATTAGTGAAGTATGTAATTGAAGAGGTTCACCTCAAGCGCTCAAAACGTACTCGTCTGAGATTTACCTTTCACGTATACCTGGAATGTGGCATAGACATAATACCTCAAAAATAACCGTCCCTATTCAGACGCTGGAGGAACGATGCTCGCCTAAAGGCCTCCCAGGTGTTTTTCAACTTGTTTCGCCCATGTAACAAGAGCGATTAAAGAGCACTATAGCAAGCTTTCTTTCAACAACAATGCTATACCGACAAATAAGACCGGCAAGCTCCTAAAGTCAAAGTAGCGGTGGAGACAGAGTCAAAGACTTCACGATGGCGCAACACATCCACTTGGATAGAAATCTTTACCCCACGACAAGGAATGGAAAGAAGTTGTCGGCCGGTTCACCTTTCCAGAACACCGGTTTCTTTAACACTCGCTTCCAGTGAATTCAGGCGGTATATCTGCACCGGATCGATATCGCGATATACGATCGGAGACACGATGTAGGGTCTAAAGAATCCCTCGACAGTGGAAACGAACGCGCTTGACAGTTGCAAGGACATCCTTGAACGAGTCTGAGTGAAGAGGGGAAGAGCTGGGGAGTAGAATATGCATCGTGCGAGACGTATTGTAGTTCTCTATGCTGTGTGACGAAGAAGTGTGCTTTGTATAACCCTCTTCCTTCTTTTGACAGGTTGCTCCCGAAAGGAGAAGATACCATTCCAGACATTATATTTTGGCATGGTGGAGAATCACCAGATCCAGCACCGAGATTTTCAATTTCGCAACTGCGCCTAGGGCCCTTATTCCACCTCTAAATCCCTCAACCAGCGATTTCTTCTTCGCTGCATGCATATGCGATCATTTACGTGCCGCACTTCTCCTTCTACTCGAGCCGTGCGTACATTTCCGGTCGATGAAAAAGTCCCAGTGCGGGGGCAAAGCAGAGGTGAACGGTCTATGGTGGACGGTCGGAGACATTTTCGGATTATTTGCATTGGTGCTCAGTTAATTGAGGAGAAGTGGTTGGAAAGAGGGAAGAGGAGCATCTGTAATCTATTGAATGCGGGTTCCAATCGCGAAGTCGCCAACATCTCTCGCCTAGTGAATAATCCATAAGAGTGGCCCGATGCTGACTGGTGACACCTCTGGAAGATGTAATAGTGGAAGTCCCAAGATAGTCATTATGTTTGCAACATTCTCCCCATGCATCATCCTCCCAATCGGCTCAATTCCAAGTTTACCGCGAGTTTCCACAATTATCATTTTATATCCTCAATGGCTGGTTCAAGTCCATCTGCACACCCACGCTCAGTTGGGGTACCTGTTTGTACTTGCCCTGCAAGAAGCGTCGCGTGTTTTGTAAAATGTCGACGTAGCTCTGCTGGGCGCCTTGGTATCCCCGTGATCCACCCGACTCTCTCATGGCTTGTAGGAAGGCCCAGCTCATTGCCCCGACGTGTGAGCCGGAGATTGCGGCATCGGCGGAGGTTTGGTCGTCGCGGCAGCCGGAGTACATGAAGACGCGTTTGCCTTCGTGCGCCCAGTCTTCAACAAAATGCTCTTCGCCTATGTCGTGATTATCAGTACCCAAAGAGAAATAAACTAGGAGATTAAGGAAACGACGAACCTAGACCTTCCTGTTGAGGTTGGCCCATATGGTGCAACGATTTGAAGAAGGACGTTGCACCTGCGAGCAGCTCGCGGGCATCATTGACCTTGTTGTAGGAGAAGCCACCTTGGATAAGGTGTGAGGCGGCGCTGATGAGGTGGATGCCTTGCTTAACGTTGTCGACTAGGTTCACATTACCGTACTCATCGGTCCGATAGACGAAGGGGAGCTCGATCGCTGAACCGGAGTGGCAGCAATCAAACACCACGAATAGCGTCGAGGTCGGGTGTAATGCTGTTACCAAGTGCCTGTGAAGCGTGTCGCTGTCGATTTGACCATTTGTCTCGAAATCTACGGGTACGATTGTGTCATCGAAGCCCGAGTCGCGGTCGCCATCCGGGTCTCTGACTTGGCCTCCGTGGCCGGAATAGTGGAGGAAGCAGCAGGTATTCGGTTCGGAGACGAGCCAGTCCATGGCACTGAGGATGTTACGGCCGGTTGGAAAGAACATTCCCCGTGGGTCGCGGTCGTCGGCGAGAACAACCATTGAGCCGGGGTCGGAAGGGTAGCCTGTGGTAGTCAGGTATTTGTACTCTAGAACGGCGGCGTTGATAGGTATACGCTACCTCTTGACTGAAGGAAATCGATCATATTATGCACATCTTGGTGGCAACCCTGCAGTGCGTGCTGAGAGCCGGTGTAGTCTGCTCTACGTAAGTCATCAGCGAGGCTTGAGGGAGAAGAGGGGTTGGCGTACTAATGCCGATGAGGAGTGACTTGCGGCGTATTGACATGGTGTCGATTGAACTTTATGAGTAATTAATATCGATATTGGATTGGAGTTTGGAGGTTTGTGAGCTCAGTATCGAGAGATCTAGTGGATGACAGGGCTGGGATTCGGAGATGTGGTTGGACATCCATGGATGGTGTTGAGCTTAATTTCAACAGGCAGCTTGGCAGACATTGGCATGTTGACAGCCGTGGAGGATGACACGCCAACAAGTAACACCCAGAGCTGCCTAGATACCTAAGAAGAGCTGGAGTTATTGATAGGTAAGAACCCAGGTAAGTTATAGTCTGCGTGTGCTCTAATGACAATGTAATAAAATGCCTATCTAGAACGTAGTATTACCTAGGCTCACTGGGTGAAATTCGTTGTAGTTTACGCTATAGATAAGTACCTCAGAGACCAACTCCGTTAAAGGAAACGCTGGATATCATTGCAACTGTCGCCTGCTCTTCCAAGTCATGATCTGCGATACAGAACCATAATTCTAAACCCCGTCTCCGTTCCCCACCTTACGATTTAACTGCATGCGCAAAGACCTTTGCCGCAAGGTCACCCAACAATTTGGCCTTGTCCGCCTGCGGCAGTTCGTTAAAAACCGCATACACACTCTTGCCTCTTGCGTCCCGCACAGCTCCTAGCCTATTTCCTGCAACTGCTCCTGCTATAGCTCCAGGAAAGTTAGCGATAATGAAGCCCATAGCCCCCCCACTCAAGCCCCCAACGACGCTCCAGAACTTCCCCGTAGGCTGCGCTCGATCGCCCTCTGCCATGCCTTCCTCCCTAAGCATCTCCTCGAATACATTCCCAAACTGTTCATTACTGAATTGCTCATGAGCTTCTTCCGTGGGCCGAGTATCAGAGCCGCCACCGAAGCCGAACGCAGACCAGGGGAATCCACCAGAAGTGGATTGTTTAGGTATCTCCTCTTCTTCGAAACCGGGGGATTCATTGTAGGCACCGCTTGTGAAACCGTGGAATTGTCGCGCTGCGTCGTAGTCACGTCTTCGGGTGGGGTCTGAGAGTGTGTAGTAAGCGTCGTTTATCTGCTGGAACTTCTTAGTTCGTCTGTTTCGTTCTGGTGAATCGGCTGAAACGCGGTCAGGGTGATATTTGAGTGCTGCTCTGTGAGAGAAGGGTCAGTAATGGGAGCATGCTTGCAGAGTAAGTACAAACTTCTTGTAGGCATCACGAATTTGTTGTTGAGTTGCTTTGGAATCGACCTCGAGAACGGCATCTGGAGCAAACTGTTCATATAATTCACAGCAAACTAGGCGTTTGAAACTTACAGTAATCTACTGGGGGTGCTGTAGAGAATTAGCCTTGTATTTACTACCGATATATGAATTACTTACTAGACATCTTGTGTGAGGAGATCTAGTGGCAAACGTGAGGTTTAGTAAAGCTCCAAGATATACAGAAAATATCCTATGAATGTTGTTCTGAAGGGTTGTGTGTAGGAGAGAGGACAGATGCAGAGCTAGAATGCAAGCAGCTGCCAGGCATTGGAAATTGGTGATGACGTCTTGTTCCAGCCACGTGGCTTGAGCTCAAAACACGTGATAGGCAGCTCAATCTCAAAACACGTGACTGGTTCTCCAAATTATAAAACACCATGCCCAAGTGCTTCTCTGCAGGGGCTGTACTGCCTGAAGCTAACAATCTCTAATCGTTTCCCTTAGTCCTTCTATCCAAACAAGTACCTTTCTTGTATTCGATATCTCACCATTCGTCTTCCATTCGGAGATCCCGTAGAGTTCATCTTGGCGGTGGCTGGGAACAAGCTGCACCACCTGCATTAGAACTGCCGGGGTCTCCAACCACCAAAAAGCGGTCTGCAAGTGATAAAACCCTCGGCGATCAGCTCTCTCCCCACAAGTTCGCATTCAAACCCATCGCAATTGCATTTTGTCCAAGCTTGTCCATCGTCCCTCTTCATATCAGAGCTACCAGCGCATCAATCCAACCCTCCAGCGCCCGCAACTCCGCATCGACAACTTCTCCCCAAGGCTGCGGTTTTCAGCTGCTTCCTTCAGCTCGCTCTGACCGTTATCTGAATCAATCCGCTCTCGTCAAACCTCAAATTCCTATCCGCAATCTACAATGGGCTGGTTCACCTCGCGCTCCTCTAGCCATCGTCCTTCCTATGCCCGCTCGAGCGCTGGCTCATCCTACTCGTCCCACCGCGGCTCCAGCAGCTCGTATTACAAGCGCCGCCCACGCGATGGCTACATCCAGCGCATCCTACACAAGTTCAAGCAACTGCTCCGCGACCTCTTCGCCTATGCGCGTCGCCATCCCATCAAGATCGCCTTCATGGTCATGATGCCATTAATCTCAGGTGGTATCCTCGCCAAGTTTGCGAGGCAGTTCGGCATTCGACTCCCCGATTTCTTGAAGGGTAGTGGAGGAGGTAAGAGGGGAGGTGGTGGATACTATGGCAGCGAAGGCTATGAACGCGAGGGATTTGGTGGCGGGAGCAGTGGTATAACTTCCTTAGCAAATGGCATTGGCGGGCTGAGCAGCGTGATGAAGCTTGCTCAGGCGTTCATGTAGGCCACTGAGGTGTAGAAAAGGAACGGAGGTGGTATTGACTTTTGCGGCTCTCGAACAGCTGGGTCCAGCTGACAGCCCAGGAGCCAATGTGTTGGAGATAGAGGAGTTTTCTGGACCTGGCCTGGGTACTTGGTCAAGAAGGCCTTGGGAAATCCCCTGTCTCGACCGGACTATATTCGCAAAAACGCCCGCTGCCTCGCGAGTTCTATGATGGCCTCGCGATAATCGACCGGACTCTATTCGCAAGAATGCCAGCTGCCTTACACGTTGTACCGGTTGCCATGTGGCTGCCAACATTATACCTTAAGCATGAAAACGGAGCGAAAAACGTCTTCAGGCCTCTTAGCACGCTCCGAGCGTATGCGCACGGCCAACCCTTCAGATCCCAACCTCCTTGCCAGTCCCGCTCGTCTCCTATACGTTGAGAGCATCACGGCAAACAAAGACGGAGAGTGCCTGTCCTCATTCAACCAAACGATTCGGCATCGACAGCGCAGTTGAACGTCAAGACAACAGCCTACTGTTGCGGCATCCGCCACCAAGTGAACATGATGCTCGAGCATTGGATTACGAGCGTGTAGCATAGCGTGTTTCTGATTACATTACAAATTGAAGAATAAGATGAGGCCAAGGGAGCGCTGAAGCTGGATGAGAAATGTTCATGATATCTCTTCAACCAAATATGGATATATAATAAAAGAATTCCTGACGTGTTGTCATATATTCCGCTAGAACTTCACCTCAAATAATACCCATTAAATAGACGCGTTTTCTATTATCCAACCAGACTCTTGGTCACTTCAATTGCCATCAGTTCATTGGCTCTAACCTCTCTTGCCTGGCAAGAAAAAAGGGCATGAAACAGGCCATCTTCCCAGTTACGAAATTATGTATCGAAATTTGGAGCAGTAAGATTAGGGTCCTCATATACAAACGAAATTACTTCGAGGGCTCCTAAAGGACTTAGGCGTATAGTAAAGAGTATGCCCCAGAATCAATACGGCTGGCTTCGAGGCCTTGCGCCTATGCCACAAGAGAAGCAGTTGGATGCGCCACCTTTTTTTTCCCGTCCTGCGAGCCCCTATACATTCACTTCACCGAAGCCACAAATCCAACGCATTCCAGGTCCCCACTTCCTCCATCCAAACCCCCAACAAACATTGTGGACGCCACCACCAAAGGTTCGATTCCGTCTGCACACTAAACCGAGTCCAATTCGTCACGGAATGCAAATACTTCTCGACGCCTCCAACATAAATAAGCCACCGGACTCGGGCGGCACGCCTAAATAAACCATCAAAGTTACTGGAACTCTGGGATCAGCGTGTTGTGTGAACTCTCATCAGAATAGTGGACAGATACGAGGGGTACTGAGGTGTCGCAGAGGTGTTTGGGATACTTATTCTACTTCTTTCAGCGCTTCTGCGTACGCTTGTCCTCCATCTCAAGGCGGGTCTAGCCCTGCGACTTGAACAAGTACTCGTCATCAGCAATGTGTTAGTTAAAGAAAAGAAAAGTGCAGCTACTAACTTTCAGGCAGAAGCCTCTTTAGCGACGCCGCAAGAAGCAGGCCAGCATACACGTCCGGAATCCGTTTCGGGTGGTACTGCTCTAACGCCAAACCTTTGCGTCAACATATTACATAAAGTCTCAAGAAACAGAAACCGGCACACCCTGAAACCACTTCATGCGCGGACAATCGAGCAGCGAGGCGTCTTTATTCTTCTCCCAGCCCTCTAGCTCGTACTTGGTTGTTGGGTAGAAGATTGGGTGGCAGGTTGCGGGGATATTCAACACTTGGTCTACTAACCGTGTAACATCTTTTAGGGCTATGGCAGCGGACTGGGGAGGTGTGTGAGGTGTGATTTTTTGGCTTGTTTTGGGAAATGGTAGGATGAGTGGAAGGGGGAGGGGGGTGACTGACTGGATCCCCACGGCGCTGATTCCGCCTACGACGATGTGCTCGGGATTTATGCCTAGTTGGTTTGCGTTGGGTTTGCACTATGTATTGGTTAAATGGAAAACGTTCCATATATCTAGGCACAGTTGAGGACTTGTCACGCACCCATTTCAGGTCATCGAAACAGTCATTCACAGCGTATGGGTACTTGTTCTCTGGAGCCATTGCAGCCTCATCAATTAAAGCCCTCGTCAAAAGAAAGTCAATCACATAACAAAAATGAAACGGCTTACATGCGGTAATTCACGCTCACAACTACAGCTCTATCCTAGCAACACCGAATTGGCTCAACGCCTTGTCGAGCCCATGACTCCCAATCACCCAGCCTGTCAACTCAAACAAATTAGCCCAAATCCATTCCATACCATTAGAGACTCTAAATCCAGGCTCCAGGTAAATCGTATTCGTGACATAGGCAAAACCGCTCAAAGAACCTCCCGGCCCCTTAGGGCATATTGTTTGGTATGCGCCTGTGACCTCTAGAAGTTAATCAATATCGTCCATATAACAAAACCACAACACAACAATACATCAGTAAACGACAATCATCCGCACCCTCTCTCGCTTCCTCCATACATCACAAGGAACAGCATTGCACTTTCTGGCGCCGTCTTCGCCTTATAGACGCGCACACCAATTTCGGCTCCTTCTCGCACCATAACCATTTGCTCCATGACACTGATGTCCTTGGGGACTTCATCCGGCAGTGCGACGGGCTGCTTCAAGACGGCGTACAGCTGGTTGAGTAGCAGCGCCTACATCTTCGCCATGCCCTCATCACTGGCGGCTTTGATGGTTGTGAATTTGGGATCGAGGTTAGAGAAGTGGGCGTGTTTAGGTTCAGTGGTGGCCATGGTTGCTGGCCTACAGCTGTGTTAAGATATGTAGGTCTTGTGTTATTCTGTACGTGAGAATGAACGGTTGAAGGGACGGATGGAAAAAGGAGATTAAGTAGTTGGAAAGGCTATTATGATTGGCTGAAACTATTTAACCCCCAGCTCCCGCTTCCTTGATGGGCTGGCTTGAGGTTAGCCTTCGGGTGGAAGCTTGAGTGTTCCGATAGGTGTCTAATCTTTCTTTGTGCATCGGGGTTGGAAAGGGATTGTCGAGGCAAAGCAATCGACGCCTTTTCGGATATGGTCTGCTGTGTTGCGCGGTTGCCCTGTACAATATCTAGGTATAATCGTTAGTTTAGCTTGGAGAGGTAGGGTGGTAGTATATATTTGAAATGTAATAAAGTAAGCATAAATGTAGGTAAATGTAAATATGACCGGAATCTCCATTCAATTCAATTAAGGACGATACATATATCAATCCCATAGGTACCACAGAATTTACTCGCAACTAATCATTCACTTACAACATCGCCACCTAACCGGTCACTCAAATTACTCCCATCACTACCTAGAGCACCTGCCTAGCCTACCTACCTACCCAATCATGCTCAAATAGCGGGGTTCTCTCAAATGCAAAAAAAAAGAAACCAGGTAGACTCTGCCAAACCGTGTCGTCCAGTTCCGAATTATAAAAGCCAACCCTACATGAACAAACTCACATACGTCAACCCCACAGCCCAGTCATGCATTTACCAAACACCCTCCCAAGAACGTTAGATCCCCAAACTTACTCGTGATCGAATGGCGGTTGGCACAATGTAGGAAAGAAAGCTGGCTTGATGGGAAGGTTTTCTTATCGCACGAACCTCGCGCTTAGGCCTGAAAAGGCATCCGGACTATGTCTCCCGCCCATCAAGCCTGCAAAATCAACACTCTCGTTGCTCACATGTCGGACTCCATTACCTCCTCCAACCGCCCCAGCCATTTGCCTAGGAGCGTTGTTCAGTGCCTGTCCCTGCCCTTGCATGGACGCGAATGGATTCATGCTTCCGGCGGCAGGACCATTTGCGCTGTTCGTGCTTGTGATTGGCATCGTGACACTTCGCTGTTTTATGCCTTGCGTGGGAGGCTCTAGGGAGCCCGAGGGAGCCAGCGGAGCTGTATCGGAGCGTGCAGGGGCTAGATGTGGGTAGTTGTAGAGTGCGAGTATGGAGGTCTTATCGTAAGGAGTGTGCTGCTGCTGCTGGGGCTGAGCTTGGAATTGGCTGGGCTGTTGCTGGTATGGATTCGAAGGTTGAAATTGTTGAGCGTAACTTTGGTTGTATGACGGCTGCGAGCTCTGTGATTGCTGCTGCTGCTGCTGGAATGGCATTTGTTGCTGTTGGATTTGCTGCTGTGGCTGTTGCGGCATTTGTTGTGTTTGAGCTTGCTGGAATGGCACTGTCTGCTGCTGGCTCTGCTGTGGTTGCTGAGGTTGTTGCTGCATTTGCTGCATCTGAGCTTGTTGGAACGGTATGCTTTGCTGCTGGTTCTGCTGCTGGGGTCGTTGCGGAATTTGCTGCATTTGAGCTTGCTGCTGCGGCTGCTGCGACATCTGTTGCATCTGAGCTTGTTGTTGTTGGAAGGGATTTGATTGCGAGTGTAAGTTCGAATATGCAGGTTGTGCTTGTTGAGGCTGATAACTTTGGGTCACCGGCATGCTGTTGTCTTGTTGCTGGTGTTGATCGAAGGGATTTGATTGTGTGAAAACCTGAGACTGCGACGATCGCAGGAAAGGATTAGCCCCAACGTTTGAAGGCAGAGAAGGCTGGAATTGTTGGGCTTGGGAATATGAAGATTGTTGGGAGAAGATTGCATTATACTGCTGCGGCAGTTGGGGAACTGGCGGAGGAGTAAAGGAGTGCTGGAAAGGGTTGGTTTGCTGCAACTGCTGGCCTTGGTTATTATAGCCTCCTGTTCTATTTGGAAACAGTTGCTGCTGAGGCTGTTGCTGCTGTGAGAGTTGAAGGCTCTGGAACGACTGCTCAAGGCCCTGCTGAGGAATGGATGCTTGCTGCGAGGATGGCAAGAAGGGATTGTACGGGTTCGACGGCGAGGCTGGATGTGAGAACGATGAAGCGTTTGGCGGCATTTGTTGAGTTCTTAGCAGCGGAGCAGCCTGCGGTGGTTGCTGCCGCGGTGTTTCATTATCCAGTTGTTCAAACGGGTTATTCGATTGCGTTATTGGTGCAGTTTCTCTCCGCTCAATCGTAATACCGTTGATGTCTGACTTATTTGGCGGGGTTGGCGTGCTGCCTCGTGCAGTTGCTGCATTCCCTTCTCCTAACCTGATCAAAGCTTCAACGGTCCTATCCAGATTGCCGCTGAGACCCTTTAATACTGCGAGATTTCTCTTTTCATCTGGAAACCCCATTTCTTTCAGAATAGTCAGTTTCGAATCTAATCCATCACCAGATCCGCCAACGTTGGACCCGAAGACTCTGGAAGCTTTGTTTACTCTCGGGGGAGATGGCTCCTGCGAAAATCCTCCGAAGCTAGGAGAAACAGGTGGGGTGACGTTCTTAGACACTGGAAAGGTCGAAGAAGCCGCCCGCAGGCCGAAACCGAATCTCTTTCCGGGCTTCGGAGGGAGAGGCGGAGGTCGATCTTCCACAGAGCTGGTGCTTCCAGTATTCTGCCGTGTCCCAGGTCGTGAATCGACGGTGAATGCCTTGTGCTCGTATTTTTGCCGAATATATCGCTCCATCGCACCGTCCACCTCGTCTATATCTATCGGAATTTGTGCTTTGACATTTCTGGCGTTGAAGTGGCGATTTGACTCGGTATTGCCCATCCGCTTCATGTTCTATGCGAGGTCAACAATTGCTGTATTACGGAGGAGATGGATGAGTGCACATCAACTTGTTCGTTGTTCCAACTATCCATACTCAAGGATTTGACCTTGGATATATGGGTTCCCAGTTTGCGGTGCAACGCGGCGCATCGCATACACAGGAAAATACCTAACTAAACGTAGCTCAGCCATGTCAGTATCAAGTCATTGTGTTGTTGGATGGACGTAGGTATCGGAAGCTTGTAGATATGAGGAGAGCTTTTTGAAAAGGCCGGAGGTTTCGCGACGAAAAGAGGAGCTTTAACTTACACTCCAACTGGCCCATCCTGAACTCAAGTCAGCTTTGGCACAGGAAGAAGCAGACACGGATACTGACCTGGATTCCGCGCACCGCAATCTGCGCATCGATCATTTCCGGGTACAGTCTTGATAAGTTCCTGGAGGATGCGCTCATTACGCGCTTGTTGGCGCTTGTTGAGTGCGGAGGTCATGGCGATGATTTGAAGAGGTGCTGGTCGGAGCTCCGAGGATGTTGTGGCGGCGATGGAACACGGGTTAATTGAATGGTCGGGTCTTGTGACGGGTGGCAATGATCATGTCACGGAATAATCTTGGGGGCAATTGGGAATGGCCATGATGGAAAGAAGAAAGGAGGTTGTCGGTTCTACGCCGAGCGACTCTCCACGTTGAGGTGCTTACTAGCTCGGCGAGTCGTGTGCTATCCCCCTCTCAATGCAGACAGCGTGGAAGGCCTGCTGCATGGCAAGGGGTTGTCTAACTACCAGGTATTTATTTGTACTTATTTGAGCCACGCCTTTCCCGTGGCATAGATGCGACTCTGTAATTGTCGATTTCAATATTCACAGCCAATTCCAAATTAAAGACCAATAAGCCACGGCTGGATGACAATGTTTTGTTCTTGCTATTTTCTAGCAAGTGACCGTAGCATATATCTAAAAGCCGCTTAATTGCGGAAGTTACGAAACGTTGCTCCAGTCTGCACGATACGCTCCTCACGCCTGCACTTACAAACACAGTCTCAGTCGACATATCGTCATGCGAGGGACTGCTGAGTACATATTCCAACTTCCTATTTGCGGTTGAGGGTGGGGATAACGAAGTGAGAGGCATCTCCTCGAAGCAATAAACTAAGGCAAAGCACAGTATAACTTCTCCATGGAGATTCTGAAGGCGAATGCCCAAGGGCTATCGACAAGCGAGCGACTCTAGCAGTCTCGAGGGGATCAAGGTATGTTTGGCACGCAGGTGCGCTCCAGCAACATTGAGTGAAGCTGAAGCCTTAATGTGCCTCTGATGGTTCGGTCTTGAACGCCAATATGACCGACCAGCCTATTAATCAAAGAATTGGCGGTTGATTAATGCGTTCTATTATGAAGTGTGTGGAGAGAAGGGGCGCGCGAGAAGTTTCTGCTATTTCTTCTTCATGCCAAGCTCGCTTAAGTTCGTGACTAAGCGGCTAGCCTTACTTAGCCGTTGAATTTAATTTTTCCGATTTCTCTTCTCCCAACATCCTCCACCACAACGTCGCGCCGCTAAATTCGCGATAATCGGCGGTGTCAATCAACGGCCTTTATGTTAGGTTTTTTACACGAGAAGAAGATCAATGTCATGTCTTTCTTCGATGCTCGTCTGATCTGCCATTGGCCCGTAGACCCCACGATTTGCCTGCTTCTTGAATCATCCATGACCTCGAAGCATACTTCATCAATCAGTGGGAGAGTGAAACAGGTTTTTAGCAGGACCGTGTCTTCTCCACCCTACTTCTTGCCGTTTATACGAATCAGTGGGACTATTTTAAAAGACAAACATGCCAGGACAGATTCCTCGTGCTGATTTTCGGCCTCGGAGACTTACATCCACTAATATCATTTGACAGCGGCTTTCATCTGTTAGCATCTCCCATGCAGCAAACATGTACGGAGCAGTGTGGTCCCGATATCTCCAGCCTTGTCTCATGTATTGAGAAAGAAATCTGAATGGGTTACAGAGCAATTCCGAATCCACACCCTAAATAGCAATTATGGTGTTCACATGGACAGATGTGTGATGGCGGGTTGTATACTGCTCTGCTCATCAGAAATACTGTACGTGGGGAGCAATTAGACGAGTGTGGGTGCCCGAAATACATCTTCGGTTCGAACTCCAATTTGTTCGAGAGGTCCCGGACTCAGCTGAAAGGCGTCCCGGCTCGGAGAGCACAGACCGGCGCTTGGGGCCTTGCAATTCCGCCGCCCTGCCTCGCTGAGACCAGTTAGCGCGGTTAAGGCGCTGTCAATCCCATCCAATAACCATTTAAATCGCCGCGAAGAAATCTCCTCTAGAGGCTGGCGTCTCACCACCATAATACCATTGTCTCGAAGGATACTACGGAGAATCTTCATGCACAAGGCTTCTCCCCAGCATCGGGTGATGAAGGGGCTATGGAGAAGGTAACCATGCCATGCTGCCCGACGTGAACAGCTTCTTCAGCTTCTTCAGCTTCTTCAGCTCCGTCTCAGCCGCTTTCAGGTTGATTTACAGGGAGCCTGTGCAAAGTTTTGGATTAGGATTGAAAGCGACGTGCACGCTCATACTCGTTGTTTCTTCAATGCTCTATCAAGACCTCAGCCTCCGCCAAGGTACGCTCGTTGTCCGTGTCTTGACTTGCTAGATTAGCTTTTAATGCAATTGCCCAAAGTCATGTCTCACGATCTGGTACTGGGTCTCGTTCATGGTGCAGATCTAGCGGCATTGAGATAGAGCTGAGCAAAAACGAAGGTACCAAAGTGGCTATCTCCGGATTTAATGGGCCGTTTCGACCATGTCAGGGCTAGAAAGTTCTTGCAAGGTAGGTACTGACAAGATCTGGAAGGAGACTATATCTAAGGGATGAAAAACCCCAAACCACGAAATCCAAGCCCGATATGTTCGCTACTAACTCCTGCAGGTGACCAAAGCAGCAGAAAAAATGCGTCATCTTTCTTCTACCGGTGAGAAGCCTATGCCCTATTACTCATAGCAATCAATCTCGGAGCCGCTTGGTTATGCTCTTAGGAAGTTAAGAGAGTCACTGGGTGGGGTATGTCGTTGTCGTACTGCAGCTTCGGTATCAAAGCGGTCTTCAGGTCGTCATCGAACGACAGAAATACGGTCAAGTAGACTTGCGGTATTTTAGAAAACGAGGCGGACTCCTTCATTGGCATGCTACTAGTAGTCTCCATAGCTTTTGATCGAGCACTCCTACGTGGAAAGTGTTTGACGTTGATGTTCTTATCGACTGTGCGGTCCGCAGCGTTGTGGAGTGAGGCTTAGACCAGCGGTGTAAACGGGTGCACGGTTAGACCTGACAGCCAATCACAGCGGCCTCAGCCACATGCCTAAGCCATTTGAAGGTTTCAACCTGCGTCGCGACCGTGTTTTCAACCTTTCTACACCGCAACACCACAAAGCAGTGAAACGGCTTCTTGCGATAGTCCCATCCATCTGCAGAGTCGCCAGAGTCGCCAGAGTCGTGTGTCCAGCGGCGAAAGCAGCCTCGGTCTCCGCACTTCCTTTTCTTCCCCTCTGTTCTCTGGAGCACTGGCCCCCCGGGGAAGCTCGTCAGACTCGGTGAAGGCGACTATCACCAACCAGCGGGCTCAGGCTGTGAGCCTCGACCAAATAACATCATGTCCCCTGCCGAGAATCGCAAAAGGTCGGCGCACCAGCAGCTTTAGGGTATCTCCCGTCTCCCTTCGCTCGCGTTCACCGTTAAGCTTCTGCGCGGCTCGTGTTCCACCACGAGCACCTCGTGGGGTGTTAGTCGCTTTATGATCCGAACGCAAAGCGAGTGAAGGCAGAAATAACCGCGGGATGGAGCACTGCCTCCCCTGGAATTAGGTATCTTGGGGGAGATGCATTTCTCGAAATCGCAATCATCTCAGCTGCTTGCAGCCAATGGCGTTGCTACATCGGCTCTCTATGTCGGTTGAGTTTCGGGGCTGAACCCGTGAGTTCACTGACAGGGTCGTATCATTGCGGCCCTCCCGAATATCCCTTGCCAGTCCAACAGTATCGAAACCATGCAGGTACCTCGAGGCCTCCACCGGTTTACCAAGACTCATCTGCCTGGTGACGGAAGGCTATTAGTGTTTCCTAGAAGGACCAATTATTCTCAGCCCCCTCCATGGTAGATGACATTTGACCGCTCGCCTTACAAGGCTGGAGAAGGGCTAGTATATTATTGCACTCGGCCCGGCCATGAGGTCCGGAGTATTTCGTGATTTATTTGGAAGTCATGGATCCTGAACTGTGTATTGGCTAAACGGCGCCGCCGAGCTGGTCCTTGCCGGATCTTTTGCTCGTCCAAACCTTCCCAGCCGTTCTCCATATTCCCCAAAGTACATTCTCTTTCTCTTGGCCGATGCCTGGAGTCGTTGACTGTTTCCCCGTTATCCATTCGGGCATTAGTTCATTTATGCCTGCGAATCAAACCCTCGTCCAATCATAAAACCTTTCAACCTCCAAAGATTAGGTCTCCAACGGTTTGAGTCAAGGCTATGCATATCTATCATCGCCAGCTCCGACTTTCTGGGACGATCCGTTATCCGAACTAAGTCACTCGACCTTCCTAGCTTCGCAAATTAAAGGGTATGGATATGACAGTGCTCTTTTCTTTAGACTCACCTATATCCCCTCGCGTTTTGTCTGGTTGCTTCAGCGGCCATCTTCCAGTCTCTTGAAGTCCATTGTATACTCACACCCCTCAGCACTCCAGGCACCAAGCTTTGAGCAGCTGAATGTCTTAGGACCAAATTTCTTCTTCTTTCACAGCCCTCGTCAATACTTGACCACCTTTTTCTAAACTTGGTCTGGAGTCAGCACTCTGTAACCTAGAAATGAGGCAGCAGTGACTCCTCTCCGACACTCCCTACTCAAAAGTTAAACCACGCCCACCTACCCCGATGAGATACTCTTTCGCGATTAAGCCGAACGTTCTATACGACTTCCAAGGGAGCGTGCCCTCTTATCTATCATATATAAATCCATCGAAGTGCAGTAGACACATGCACGATAAGCACCGGAAGATGTCGCAAAGTCAGCAAACTAGCGAGCAGCCATCGCGAGCGCGAGGGGAACCAGCGAGACCAAGGCCAGAGTCTTCCAGGGCAAAGGGGGATGAATGGTCGGACGTTAAAGATCCAAGCGAGAGACGAAAAATCCAGAATAAGCTGGCCCAACGAAGATTCCGTAAGTCTTGACCATCTCCTTCGACATTTACTTGAATACCGAGGAGCGAAGAGAGCTGAGTGTTTGCGTAGGAGATAAAGTTCGAGAGCAGAAAGAGGAGGCGGAACGAGAGGCAGAGAATCAACGGCGAGCGGCAAGTTCGTATGCTTCTCCAGAGCCCGGCGACCTCGATCCTGGCCGGGAACTCTCCGGACTACCCTGGGGAGGTATTTCAATGCGGCATATCGTCGAGACGGGGAAAACGAAAGAGCAGAACTCACAGGAGAGCTCACGAGAGAACTCGGTATACGCCGCTGCGTCACGGACGGGAGGGAGCTCGCGGTAAGCAGCCCCGCTCTTGTGAGTTTGTCCTTCGTATCTTTGCAAACGTTGACTTACGCCTTAGCAGGGTCGGGTTGCGCCTCACGGATCAATTTGCTCGAGGATATCCAGCATGGAGGTACTTTCCTTACCGTCGTCCAGGCTGGAGTATACGGTGAAGTGGCAGGACAGAAGCCTGCATAGACGCTTGACACTCTTTTAGCATGCTTGCTTCATGGTACAGGCTACTATGAATTTGTATCTTTGAGGCGTTTGAGCGTATTTTCGGTATGGATTAACGGATTTACGCCCATCATGACGTGGTTGGAAAGCGGAGAGCTTGCTGGCAGCTCATAATACCTTTCATTTTCGGCATTGTATTTCATACGCCTCTTCTTCGCCGCATCACATTTGGCAGATACACCGCATTTTCTAATCCAAACTCCACCAATTCAAGACTTTGGATAGTCTTCAAACCCCACATGTGTCAAATCAAGCCACCTTTGAGGCACTTCAGGCTTCTTTTCTACGCGCTCGGTATCAGACAGAGTCATCATGTGCTTTAATGCTCCTGCGGGAACGCCATGCATGTTTCAAAAAGATTGGTTCATATTAAACCAGAACTGCACTGATGAGCCGAGAGGCTCTGGTATGGGGCAGTGATGTAAAGACTCCTCGCTCCACGCCGTTAAAGACGAACAGACGTGCCATAATAATGCGATTTTGGGGAATTTTTGTGCCCAAAGTCAGCCTCGCGATGTTTGGAACTTGTGATTCTTCCCGTAAGCCGACTGGACGTTGCTTTGCCCAAGAGCCGATTTAATCGTAAATATAGAAGTGGGAAAGGCTGAGTTTTGGCTGTGCTGGCTTGCTAGTAGGTGGCGCACCTCTTTCTCGTTTCGTTTCTCCGTTTCTGCTGGGGTGTAAGTCAACCCGACCTCCGACCTCACGTCAAACACTCAGCATCCACCGCTTTGAGTACTTGTCAAATACCTCCATCGCCCCATAACCCGTCGGGTTGGACACTGCGGCGTCTGTTGAATATGTCGCATCACGGTTCTCAAGCGCTCAAGCGCGAGGTTTTTAAGGCATTGTGCTACGCCGCGGCTGCCTTCAGGAACTCCCTTCACCGAAAGAAGGGAAAAGTTCAGGCACAATTCCAGTTCCCATCAACAGAGATGCGGCAAAGCCACATGGCGCCGGAGATAGTTAAGTTTATTTGAGATTTCAAAGCTAACCCTTCGGTGATGTCTTCACACGCCGCATACCGCAATGCTGCAAACTATGCCACCGATACCAATGAACTGCTCCAACACCTTCTAACAGCCACACTATCTCATGACCCTAAGTACTGCTTCTTGCGGCGTGTAGATTTGTGCGTCATTAAGCGCCGTACACAGGCTTGCGATGATGGCTTTCTATCGATCCTAGCTTTTTTTGCGGCGCTGGATGGTGGATATATAGATGGCGGAAGATTTCGTAGGTTTCACTGATATGACAAGAACCTCACCTGTCCTCCATGCCTACACCACCATCGGAAGATTTCAGAAACCTTAACCTGGGCGAAGGCGAGATGGTGGCTACCACAAGGGCGCGTTCTGCCAGAAACTTATCATCGAACCAACCGCAGGGTCCCGGGAACTCGCCAACTAGAGAGAATATAATCATATCCGACAGTACGGGCATCAAGTACGATGTTAGCGATTTGGACGAACAGGCACGCCGGCGTGCTGAAGTGGGTCTTGGGGACGAAACTGATTCGATCACTGTCAAGTATTGCACCGAAAAGGAAGACGAAGGGGAAAGTTACTATGTGTTCAAGATCAGTGATCAGATCAGTGTTCGACTTGGGACAGATCACCCGCGGTACAATGTCCCAGATTGTACGTGTGGCGCGAATGAAGGGGGAATCGCTTGTAAAGTGAGTATGGCACGCCTACATATGATATGAGTTAGATCATCTAACCGTAATCTGAAGCACATCTACTGGCTTGAAGATCAGATAGCGATCCAGGCGCCTCCGGCTGCACGAACGAGGCCAATTCATCTTGCGTCGGATGGATCACGGCTCCTAGATATGTCTCCCTCAAAGGCAATCGACCGGATCAAGTTCGAAAACATTGCCAAAAACCAGGGCTGGGTGCTCCATGAAGACGGGTCGGACCTGGAAGACGCCGATGAGAAAATGCTCGAAATGCTCTCAGTTTTTGAGCCATCTGGCGCTCTTCCCAACGAATTCAAGGACGGCACCGGCCCTAAACATAGCCAATCCAGCCGCATTTACAAGCAATTTGCGAATCTGATTACGAAATATGCTATTGACGATGTTGGCATGTTCCATCAGCTTCGACAAATCATCCCTCCAGGATTCGAGGCCACCATTTTCTTCGAGAAGATGAACGACAGAGTGTCCAAGACTTTCGACGCTTTCGACGAATATGTAGAAAGCGGGCCAGCAGCTGGCGACCAATGTGATGTTGTCACGTGCGCGGATAGATTGAATGATTTGGAAAGGGGAATTCAGGAACGCGTAGCTGAGGGGTTTGGAGCCAAGGACGCAGCTATCCATGCAGCTGCTGCACTGATCACCATCCTTGAAGGTGTAGTGGAGCGTAAGGGGGATGCTTATGAAAATATCTCCTGGACCCGTGTCAAGAGCGAAGATGAAGAGGCCCAGGAAATCGACCTCTACGAGCGGCTCATCGGTGATCCCGTGGATGAGTCTCGTCCTTTCATTCTAGGCGTGCTCAAGGACTTCCCCGAAGAGATCAGACGCATCCACGTTGATCGCCTTTCCAGTATTGGAGAGAAACTGGAGTCTTACCACGCTCCGAAGCGGTACTTGAATCTATTCCGAACCATCACGTTCCAGGGGAGCAGGAAGAGGTTGAATCCTGAAGCTGGAGGGAGCAGTGCGAAGAAACCTATGAAGTGAGAGAGGGAAACTGTGCTTGTGGTATTCGATTTCGCTGTTCATTTTCAGACGCTTGAGAAAACTTCCGCATGCATAGCGGGCGGCACTTAATTGATTTTACGCGGGCGGCTGTTTGTCATATTTTCCTTTCGATTTTCCTATCTACCCTCTCTTTTTTATTTTTCCTTTTTTTCCTTTTTTTTTTTTGTTATTAGATTTCGTTACTTTACGTTCTATACATTCTTTTCTGGCTACGCTTGTTCAACTTTGTGTAGGCCTTTTCCTTCTCGTTCGATAGAACAGCTTCGTAGTAGACGCCCCTTTTCAAATTTCGGCTTCGTTTCAATCAGATGATATATACCAATCTAGCAGCGAACAAAGAATGAGCGTGCAGGTGATACCGCGCTAGAGGCTTGCCAAGGGGACGGAAAGCGTTCCATGGCTGCAGAAAAGGTCTGCAGCATTATGCGAGAGGGATCTGGGCGTGAGCTGAGCTTTGCTTTCACCGAGGTTTCTAATCGCTCCAAGTTAGGTGTAATAATTTTAGATGCATTAATGTACGTGTTGCTCTCAGCTCTCTAACGAAGGCAGTGGTGTTCTTAAGTTTCTGTCTACATATATTATTATTGGTCATACGACAGCTGCTAGAACCCAATTGCAACCCTGCAGATGGACACGACAACGCAACAGTGAAATGGAAACTCAACATCATTGGCTCGTCTTGCATGCTCAAGGTCCCACTGGTGTTGATTGGCAAGACCGTACATATTACTTTGAGCGCGGCCGTCTTTACATGAGAAGCTGACACATGCTTCGTCGTCCCGTCGACACGCATTCGCACACAAGAGAAGGGAAGACACAGTGAACAACACTAGCCTTCCTTGCAGACTGGCTGATGCATACATTATCTCAGATTGCAAAGCTGCTGGACACGACAGCGCGCGGACAATGGCGGGACGTCAGACGCGTTGCGTATACTCTTCCAAGACACGAGATGAAGATGGAAGGACCATGGATCGGCTACACATCTCGCTTTCACATGCTGGCACGAGAGTAGGATATTCGGCGACAGCTGCACGGTAAGGAGGCGTGTGTTCCAGACGAAGCTGTCTTTCCTTAGATTCGTCACGTGCCAGGTTGTTGATTGGCATCTGGCGATGGAGGGGATGGTGGCGGTTGGTGGTTGAGTCTTGGTGGAGGGGCAGGTCTGACGGACGAAATCAAATAAGCAAGGCGGACCGAGAGGTCTGAATGGCTCACACAGCTGATAGGCGGCGCACTGCAGCGCTATCTGGTGTGATTGCAGCTCTTTATAATCTTTGGCTTGATGATGTATTGTTGTTCCTTGATCATCGCCAGAATTACCCTCTAAGCACGCTTCTCGCTCCTTTGTTTGAACAACGCGGGGAAAACTAGTCCTAATGTGGGAAAACTAGTCCTAACATGGAAAAACTAGTCCCAACACGGCACTAGTCTACCGCTAGAGAGCTCTCCGCTAGAGAAGGCGATTTATCCACTGCTGGCCACACTCTGCTACTGCACATAACGCTGACCTCCTGAAGCTCTTCCCTCCTCCTCTCTTACATTCCAATCCCCTCTCACTCCATTTTTCTCTCTTCAACTCAATCCATACCTTGTATCATCGTTTGAAACCTTCCCTGGATCATCACGCCATCTTTCCCACCCTGACGTAACACGTGGAGCTCCGGCCATTTGCTGTACGTAGCTTATTATTCCCGACAATCACCTGCCCTGCCCTGCCCTGTCCTGCCCTGCCCTGTGCTTCGTTATATAAGTGCTTGCAGACCGTTACATCCTCTCCTAGTTCTTCTCTACATTGCGTACCTCCCCTCAAATTCCAGACCTCAAAGCTTGCTTCATCGCTCAGCTGCTCACACTTTGATCGTCACACAGCAACAACCAGCACAATGTCCTCCGATCGAAACTCTCCTCCCCTGCCTTCTCTGCCCACCGACAGACGTCGTGCCTCAATTACGGGTCAGACATTCCAAGACCTCTTTAGTCGTAATGCTAGCTGTGGAGGACCCAGCACTACCTCAGCCTACCCAGGCCCGATTACCTCTGCAGCCGCTCAGGCTCAGAGACGCCGTCTTTCCCTCACTACAATCGGGCTTTCAGGCTCCCCCAACCAGACTTCGCCTTTCAGCGCTGTCCGTCCTCGCACCGAGAGCATCTCCAGCGCCAACTCTGGCTCCGTCGATGAGAGCCCTTTCGAAGATGATCCGGCTCCTTCCGCGTCAAGCAACCCAGCCACACCATTTGCAAGGCGGCTCAGCTTCGGAGCTCGCGCCTTGCGAGATGTGAGGACGAGCAATGGGAACATTGGGAACTCCAATGGTAGACCTTCCGTCGATAAAACCCTCTCTCCCCCGATTGCCAAAGGGCGAGGTTTGTCTTTATCCACCTCGTCCACGTTCCCATTCCCATTGCCAATTCGAGCGCGACATGCGTCTACGCCTGCGTCTGATTCCGAGCCTGTGTCTTTAGCCTCCCGTTCTTTTAGTCATGTCCATCCTCATGCCACCGCAACGCGTTCCGAAAACCAGCCCGCTCACAATCTAGACGCACATGAGCTAACAATCTTGCTCTTCCACACAGGCGAAGGATACAACTTCGCGGAGAACCTCCGCTCCCGTGCCGAACGATCGTCTATTGTGGGTGCTCACCAAGGTGTGCCTAGCCCCCCGGCTCCAGGTCAGCAGCACCACCGCGCCAAGAGCGTCTCGGTCATGGAACCTCCAGCCCGAGACATACCCAAGCAGGCCAAAGTGCCGGATGCCTTCCAGGAACGGATCCTGAAGGGAGACTTCTACATGGATTAACATAGGCTTGCCGCCTTTTCCGGCACCTTTGGGTAGTGGATGCTCGAATGCTTCATGACCATCTTTCTCTGCGGGCACAGCTTGGCCATTGATTCTCTCTCGAATTCATTACGATTATCGATTTATATCCATCACGGGGCGAGGGCGAATAGTGCGGTCGGATTTTTTCAAGGATCCATGGCCCCAAAAATTGTTTTAAGTTCGGTTTTTTAAACCCTCCCTCATCGGACGGTCGAACGATTGAAATGATTGTGCTACCGGTCTTCTCGCATACCGGAATATGCTTTTTTGTCGGATTCGGAATTTTATCAACTTTCTTGGACTTCTGCTGTCTTTCAACTCAATTCCAAGCCTATTCATCTGGCTATCCTCCTTGCGAGTCTCTCGGCTTGCCTGTTGCTGCGCTTTATGACATGTAGGACATGCGGGTTCTGCAATGAAGGGGTGAGGGGAGAGGTTTTTTTGGCTTCAGCTCGAGCAGGCGCTGGGCGCACTTATGCGGAGTCCTATATAAAACCTCTTGTTCACGACTTTCCTTAACATGATTATGTCTTTCCTCAGAGACAGGTTCTGTTTTTCTTTCACCTTGCCTGGACCTGGGGATGGCGTTGGTGTGGATTATGTGTCTGCTTCCCTTCTCAGTTTGATTGAAAGGCGGCTTTCGTCTGCAGGCTTTCTCCCTCTCTCTATTTCTTCGACCCTGTCGTTGCTTGGTCCTTTTTCTGACCCCGTCCCGAAACCGAAACCATTGACGCTAGAAGCTGAAATCCGGAAGGGTGAGGGTTGGCGTTTCCGGGCGGCTGTTGTTTTTGATTTGCCTTGCTTGCGGATGCAGAAGTGTGGATCCTCAATAGTGGGTTTCACGTGGGCATGTGTAGTTCTTGATGGATGGGTAGGAAGTGGATGGTGGGGAGATGGGGAGATGGTGAGATGGTGAGATGGTGGGGCGATGGTGGAGCGAGCGAGGGGGGAAGGGTTTTGGGCATGGGCTTAGGACATGGGGCGTGAAGCATGGCATGGGATGTGCCTGACTTGGGTTGTTGGCTTTAGCTTAACTGAACTTTAACCTAACGAGAATTATGAACGAGAGATGATCAACTCTTTCGGCTTTGATGTTAGGATAAGGTGGCAACATGGTTTGACTTGGTTAGTTCGTGTGAGTGATGCATGTCAGGTGAAATCAGGCGTGAATGGACGGAGTTCGCCAATCCTTTCTTTTCCCTTTAAGTCGTTTAACACGGGAAGGCGTCCTTTTTCTGCCCCTAAGGGTCTAATCTCACATCATCGTGGCAAATTTATAAGGATTTATAAAAAAAAAAAAAAATACACGGGATCGTCTACTAGTAGGCAGTGTTAAGGGATTGTGGACGGATCGGCCATCCACGGGGACGTGCATTTTATCTTCCGAAAAGCTCCACACTATCCAAGGGAGATTTTTCCGGGAAATTCATCGCCAATCAAAAAGGGAAGCTGTATCGATCAACGGCTCCCGGCAGGATCTAGGCAGGGACTCGAATTTAGCGCTCTTCCCCCCCTCGCGAACTCCGTCAAAGGTAATGATTCATGTCTAATGACGTAGGCATGTAGAGGGAAGTAGGGGAGCGCTAATTATAGCAGTACTGTTCGTTGAATTGCGATGTAACTTTATTCCGGCCACGTGTGGGTGAATGAAGTCCAGAAAGGGTTTTCATTCCGACCGCAGGTTTGAGTGGCGTTTTGGCATTGGTGAGTGGAGTGAATTGGAGGGATTGGATAGATCGAATAGCTTTGATTTTGAATTCTATCTAGATAATTCCCTTGTTTGAAGGATGGATCGTGGGTGGTGAGTGATGAGCCGAAGTGCCAGGGATTCTTGTAACGGTTTCACGCGTGTGGGTTGTAAAAGCTAAGGATACTAAACGTACAAAACCTTTCTCCTCCATCTACATTTGCATATGAAGCAACAGCTTTATCATTCCATCTTCCATGCTTACAATACAACGAATACGAATTACGAAAGAGTTCCCAACACCCTATTTACCCATCGAATAAACGAGTAAATAAAACCCATTATTTGAAAAGAAAACGCCAAAAATGCCAAAGAACTTGAGGCCGTGGAAGGCACCAAGCAGGAAATTCTACAATAGTGATGTCTTTACCCAAAGACATGCCGAGAAAATGAAGTTGGCGGTGGTGGGATTATTCCCGCGGCTCCGAAAGAGTAATAGACCGAAACTCTGCTGTTGCTGTTTCAAAGAATGAAAAACCCTCCGAGCTCCCAAGTAAGAACACCTACAGCTCACTTCAACGTCATGTCATCCCGAAAATATTATCACTTCTCCACCCACACCAATCTTCTCTCAACATAACGTCAACCCTCCTCTACAACTAACCTAAAACCTCTCCCTAGGCCCATTCCCATGATTCTCAAACAGATCCTCAAGATACGCACTCGGCGCCCTTCCGCCCGCCGCCGCGCCCCCCCCGGGTAAACTCAAATTACTGCTACTATTCACGCCATGGCCGTACACACCACCTCCACCACCCACGGTGCCAGCAACGCTACTGCGCGCATACCCGACGCTCTCGCCTCGACTCGGCGGCGGGCGGTCGTAAGGGTTGCCTCTGCTGGGTGGTAGATTCGGGGAACCGGGCGGCGAGATGCCGATGCTGCGGGCACGCGTGTAGCCTGCAGCGCTAGGGCCGAGGCCGAGGGAGAGCAGAGATGGTGCGGGGGCCGGGCCGCCGACATGTGTCATTTGAGCACCGGCGGCTGGCTGAGAGGAGCCGGAGGCGTAGTAGCCCGCTGGGAGGTACGAGGAGGAGCGGTTGGTGGAGGAGTGGAGGCTGGCGCCAGCGGTGGGGGAGAAGAAGAGGGAGGAGGACGACGGGTTGGCTTTCGGGGGTGCGGAGGCGAGGTTTGAGGAGGAGAAGGGCTTCGGGGGCACTGCGGAGAGACGATCCAGGGACATTGTTGAAGAGGCGCCGACGCCAGTGTAGAGGCCGCGGTGGCCCGAGGGGCCGTGGAGCATCGATTTCGAGTCGGTTAAGTTCTGGGCTTGAGCGGCGCGCTTGACGCTGCGGTGGAGGGACCAGACGACGAGGCCACGCCAGGCGAGGATGGCGGCGCCCATGAAGCCGAGGGCGGCGCCGACGCAGATGAAGACGGTGCCGTCTGGGAGGTTGGATTTCTGCATGAAGGGCGCGGCAGCGGTGTCTGGGACGCCGATGGTCGGGATGCCGGCACCTGCAATTGTTGGGAGACCAGTGAGATGGAAGACGGAGAGGGAGCCGGTTGTGCTAGAGATTGGCGGGCCGCTGGTTACGGAGAAGGACTCGATGGAGGCACTAGAACTGTCGGCAGAGGATGCTGAGCTCGCTGCAGAGGCGGAGGCTGCCGATGACGCAGCCGTTGTCTTTGCAGCCGCACTGGACTTGCCAGCATCCGATGTCTTCGCTGCCACCGATGTTGCACTGCTCCCTTTTCCGTCAGGCTGAGTTACAGTACTCAGGTCTGGTAGACTAGCTGCAGCGCTGCTGTCGGCGGCATTTGCAGCTGTGGCGAAGAGGAGTAGGAGGACGATGGAAAAGACGACGCTCAAAGGGCCGGATGACGGCCCTTTGGAAATCCGCATATTGAAAAATATGTTTGTATATACGTTCGAATGAGTGTGGTAGTGGAGAGGGGGGGGATTTTAGGGCGAGGTTCGGGTAGAGGCAGGATTTGCTGGCGTCGTGTCGTAACCAGGAGATGGTGGCTAAGTGCGTCGTCTTTAAAGGAGGCGAAGGTTGGGATTGTTGGAAAGAGGGTCGATGGATGTAACGAGTGACTGAATAACTGGAGAGTCGAAGGGGCTTGTTTCGACCCCAGCGGTTGTTTGAGTGATGGTCATGCAGGGGCGAGAAAGACAGATCGGCCTTGGTTTGTTCGCAGCGGTTCCTAAGCTGCCCAGGGAGGTCCAATTTAGGGTCTTAGTGTGCGGAGTGGTTGTTTTCGCGATGAGGATAGGTTTTGAGAATGAGAATAGCGACCTAGGACTCGTGGCACACTCGAGAGCAGGTTCGAGGGACGATTGGTGATACTTGAGGAGTGTCGTGCAGAAGATGTTGTGAACCACTGCGCCTTGCTGCCACCGCGATTTGACGGCTGCCACTGGCCTTGTTTAGCCCCCGTATCCAAGGCACCGCGCGACCACCAACGACCGCCGAGCATTAGCCGACATACATTTTTCTTTAGAAGATACACCAACAAGAACATCGTCAACTGCTGTGAACTTCTACATCTGTCACGATGGGTGTAGCAAAACGTACTCGCAAGTTTGCGCAGATGAAGAGGGTGATTGGTGAGTACTAATAGCGTCTAGCCTTTATTTTGCTAACCTTGGAACAGGGAGTCGTGATGCTCGACTGTAAGGCAAAATTGAGACCTCTATATCGAACCCTGTCCCTAATTACGTATACTAGAAAGAAGAACCAGTTGAGCGGAGAGGTGGAGGCAGCGAAGAAGAAGAAGGCAGAGGAGCCCATCCGCGAAGTGTACGCCTTCAGTCCGACTCTTTGACACTCAGGGACATCAACCTGACAATCACAGACCGCAGATGTCTTCGTCACTCTTCTTTCAAGTATGAAGCTCATCACAATAATATTCAGAGATTTATACTAATATATCCCAGGCTAATACAGCCCTCGTTCCCCCAGTTCGTCCTTATGACCTCACCCCGCCTACCCCGCTGCCACCACTGACAATACCTCCAGTACTCGGTCCTGATCGATACCAACTTCCTCAGTCACACAGTGTAAGCAGCTACTTTCTCTTTACAACTCCCAAATACGCCGTATACCAGTCTCATGACTCCTCATGGCTGGCTCTTCAGTTTACAGACCCAAAGACTGACAAGCTTCCAACAAGTCGCGCCAAACTAGATCTCCAGACAGCCCTAATGGACTGCCTCTACGCTAAAGTAACGCCGATAATAACGTCCTGCGGTAAGCTCTCCCGCTCACCATCCTCATCCAGATTTCCAGACATTTAGAAGGATACCCCACTGACCTCTTCCAGTAATGGCAGAGTTAGAAAAACTAGGTCCAAAGTACAGAATAGCATTGAGAATCGCACGCGATGAACGGTGAATATCACTCCTCAATGAACCAAAATCCCTCTTTCTAATATGACCAACTCTAGATGGGAGCGGTTAAAGTGCGACCATAAAGGCAACTACGCCGACGACTGCATCGTCGACCGCTGCCTGAAACATCGCATTTACTTGGTCGGCACAAACGATCGAGACTTGAGGTAAGGAATTGGCATACTCAGATCTACACTAGACTATTCTGTACTTCGTTGCTGATTGGTCTCTCAGGCGTCGGCTGCGGAAGATTCCTGGTGTTCCTATCATTGGTGTTGGGAAGGGGAAATATGCTGTAGAGAGGCTGCCGGATGCTGATCATTGAGTTCCTGGTCGGAGCTACTATATGGGAGTGGAGAAAATGAGTGCTGTATCTGCATAGCGAGGGCGTCTAGGTTGTTTAAACGGGATATAAACTGGAATCGGACGGTGTTGATCGGAATTTGTTTGGTGGCGTTCAAAAAAACATAATAGGAATCATAGAATAGCTGAAAGGGAGAAGACAAGACCCAGTTAAAGACTGCTAAACTCAGTCCTAACAAATTCCTGCATAAGGTGATTCTACATACATCAACTGTTGGTTATGTGGCCATGGTGCTCATCGAAGAAAGCAACGCTGGAGCGCCTTCAGGCCGAATGAGTAAAACATCGTCCTCCCTTTCTAGCAAAAATCTATAACGGATCCCCCGTTGCCCAAGTTGACTTTGATATCAAACGCCCCAGACCCATCCAACCCTCTCAACCAAACCAAGCCAAACCATTCCGAATACTACCTATCCAGACTAATACAAATTCCCTAAAGACCGAGGATACCTTATAGTAAACGCCCTACCCGCATTTGCCAACCCCTCAACCCCCCCTCCCCCTTAAACATCCCTTCCAAAGCGGTTTTAAAATGCCCCCGCAACATCAACAATCCCATCCAACAACGCCGCTAACCCCCCAACCTTTGCTAAAGTCCCGACTGCACCGCTGCCTATACTAGCCCTTCCCCTCTCTCTTCCTCTGTCTCTGTCTCTGTCTCTGTCTCTGTCTCTGTCTCTGTCTCTGTCTCTGTCTCTGTCTCTGTCTCTGTCTCTGTCTCTGTCTCTGTCTCT
>KV744877.1:0-99717 GCA_001692735.1 Lepidopterella palustris CBS 459.81
ATTGGTTGATTGGTTGATTGGTTGATTGGTTGATTGGTTGATTGGTTGATTGGTTGATTGGTTGATTGGTTGATTGGTTGATTGGTTGATTGGTTAATTGACTGATTGACTGATTAGTTGATTGGTCGATTGGTTGATTGACTGATTGACTGATTGACTGATTGACTGATTGACTGATTGAATGATTGACTGATTGACTGATTCATTGATACATTGACACATTGATCTCACCGAGGAGAGAAAAACACCCACCACCTACTCCACACCAAACGCCCCTAATCCAAATCCCAGACTCCTCCCCATTCAGTTAGTCCATTCCCCAAACCTTCATCATCTAGCCTCCACCACCACCCCCTCCATCTCCTCCGCCTCCTCCACCTCCACCTCCTCCACCACCTCCATCTCCTCCCCCGCCTCCCCCATCTCCTCCAAACCACCCTCCACCCCCATCTCCTCCACCATCTCCGCCATAGTATGCTCCACCAGCTGCATGCCCTCCTCCTTTTCCACGTCGACGTCCTCCTCGACCGCGTTGCTTCGAGCGCCGGTTGGGGGGCGGGAAGGAGGTTTGCTTTGAGGAGCCGCAACCCATATTTTGGAGTTTGTGAGGCTGTGAACAGGGTTGGGTGTTGGTTTAATTGAGGGAGGGAGGGAGGGAAGGAGGGAGCGAGGGAAGTGTCACCCACCTGGTATAAAATCTTGGGAGAGAAAAAGGAAGATAAGATTCAGGGCTCGAGAAGAATTGGTAGTAACAGTATTGGTTGTATCTTCTTCGTCCTTCCAATGTATGTGCGCCGTAGGATAACGTAGAGAACGAAGTCGTCGGCGAGGCAAAGGGTGTAGTCGAACGTGCCAAGTGATGCTTTTGAGAAAGGGGATCCGTCCAACCTACGTATATATCCCCACCACACATCGCCCCAATCCCCACCACTACCTCATCATCTCACGCACCAGCGCCTTTGGCATTCACCATGACAGAGTCGCCAAGTCCCAAGTCTGCCTCCCCAAACGCGGCTGTGTCGTTTCAGACTACGTCATCAGGATCCGTGTCCTCAAGTATCGTCGCGCATTGCACTCTTCATGTCTTAGACACGTGTGCTAATACCCTGGAAAACTCACGCCAGCCTTTGTCGTTAACTGATTTGATTAGTTGGTTTGGTGTGAGGCTGGGTTGGCGCGGGGTAAGGCTGATCTAATATTTGGCAGGGCTAAGTCCAAATATAGCGTCGTGAGGCGATTACACGTGATATGCGTGGTTGTAGGGGACATAATTGGTTAATTCGTTTAACGGTCATATCCATAGGTTTAAGGCGTAGTAATTTGATAGCAGAAATCTTCAACTATTCCTAGGTGGTCTATCGCCTCACGTTACTGAAATTGCTTGGGCTTGGGCTGTGAGTCAAGATGTGCAGGTGTTAAAAAAAAAAAATTATTGATTAGTCATTGGTATCCAAATGCATATCAACCACCATCTAGATCTAGCATACGGAAAGCTATCATACAAAATGGTCAAACGCTCTATGTCATTGCCCCAGCTCCTCAGGCCGTATATTGATCTATGCAGATATCCCACCCAGCGCTCGCCAATGCCAAAGCAAAAGCCAAACCCGCCTGCCGAAATCCAAAAACACCAATTCATATCCGCTTTATGGAACATGTAGATGCTCTACATCTATTTACGCGACAACGCCAAGTGTGAGTACACCCATCCACCCCCCAGCGCAAGTAATACCCCGCAGATCTCCTTTGGTGTTAGGATGGTGCCTTCGCTGTACCAGCCGAACGAGAGGATGAGGATGGTTTTGAGATGGCCGACGACATTGAACTAGGGGCCGTGTTAGCGTGGTTTAAAGGATTATGGGGGGTGGGGAGGTGAGCGCACGGTTAGGGCGGAGGTGCGGCCGATGATGAGGAATTGAGATAGGTTGAAGAGGCTGGCCATGATGCCGGATGCGAAGAGGGAGAGGAGCACATCGTTGGGGATTGCACCTGGCGATAATGTTAGAAAGGTTTAGACGTATTTGGCATGACAATTTGCGCGACTTACGGATGTCGGGCAACGAGTCGAGGAAGGGTGCGAAAGGGATCAGGAGGAGAACAGAGAGTGGCGCTTGGTTCAGTAGGAGCTGTGGAGGCGACACATCGAAATCCTCAATCTTCTTTCCAATCCAGATCTGATACAGCGCCGTAGACGTGAAGGCCATGATCGCTATAATTACGCCAAAGAATTTGGTCTCAGCAGATGAGCGGATGGTCAATGCAACACCAATGCAAATGGCAATAATGGCGGCAAGCATGTATCGAGTAATAGTCTTCCGGAAGAGGATAAAGTTGAGGAGCACGACACATGGCGTTGTCATTACTTTGGCCAGCTGGTAGAACCCGATTGAGTTGTACGTCAAGCTGAGGTTGCCCAGGATCACATATGCTGCGAAGAATCCGCACACAGGAACCAGATGCCATGGCGAAAGTCGGATGGCTTTGAAGGTGCGGAAGGGTGATCTGGTTGCAATGTACAGCACAAGTCCTGTGGCCATGAAGTGCCACATGACGACGAGAAGCTGGCATGAATGAAGCTGGGCATCGTTGAATACGCTGTAGAGACTCAGCAAGCGCCAGCGTAAATGGTAATCACCCGTGCATAATGCCCTACCGCTTGCTTAGGAAGATGAGACCCAGCGTGGAAATGGTATTTAAGAAAATCCATGCTGCGGTAATGATTTGGTCCTTGACCGATGGTGGCGTTGCGACATCGGATTTCTCGAATTGAGGAAGCGAAGTTGTCGAGGACCTTGGCGATACTTGGTCCAATACGACCTCGGACGATTGCCGCTTCTCATCTTTGGGAAAGTCAGTGAGCTGGAAATACGCACCAATGTCCTTGAAGGCAGGCAAGAACTGACCCATCGGCAATTGATTTAGCACTGAAAGCTGGGAAATGGAAATTCAGAGTCAGCTGCGGCTATGCGGACATGATGGCCCAGGCGGAGAAAACGGGCTCTGGCGAAGGACTGAAGGTATCGTGAAAGGGATAACGAGCTGCGGAGGCAGAGGAAGAAGTAGGAAACAACTGCAATGTGGCTCTCTCCTGGGTGTGATGTTGTGCCGTAATCAAAGGTCTGCCGCAGCGTGTACCCCAGCATAGACGGAGGATTCAACCCGAGAGGGGGGATCTCACCTTTTTATTTTGAAACGTCGTTTATTCCGACGTCAAACAACACAGAGGCTCATCTCCACAGGCGCAGAATATTGGGGAATAGGGAATACGAAAGGACAGAAGAGGGAGCCAACAGGTACTTTGCACGGAGTATCCGAGTAAGCACACGGAGCTGCGAGGAAGTGAAGGAAGTGAAAGACGCACGTGAACAAGGGGGCGCTGTTGAACCTGGAAGTTGCAAAGGGTCTACTCGCCAAGCCCAACCCCTTGCATATTAGCGCCTTGGCACCTTGCTCGGCTCACCCTAATCACGCCTCTCCCTAGCCATTCAACCCTCTTCCACATCGGCCGATTAAAGAACCTTGGAGCGTCCACACCGTTTTCCCCTTCTTATACGGAGGTCGCTTTTAAAAGTTTAGTCTAGGCGGAAACGCCACATAAGCCACTAATATTGGCATTGATTCTATTCTAATTAGGCTATCCAGCTCTCCCTTCTTTGTATTCATTACCACCTTCTAACTCAATTACCTTCTTCATATGCTTAGAAATTCACTCAATCCAGGCCTGAATCTTCTCTTAAGGTAGATTTTGCTAGTAATTCTCCTATGCCTTTTTACTTATAATCTAGGTTTTAGGCCGCCCTTTTTTGTTGTTTCCCTTTTCATATATAGCTAGTAAGGCTTAATTATATTTAGATTAGGAGGGTTTAAGCACTAAAAGAGACGTTAAACCTAGTATAGGTTAAATACATATTGCTAATTCTAGTGTTTATAAGCTAGAGCTTAATCTTCTTAAATAACCGTATATAGATGTCACAGCCGCAGCAAGAGCGGTCTGGTACTGGCACGTAATGGAGGCCTTAGAAAGAGAGGATCGATGGGACGAAGTTGCAAAGCTTCACGAGCTTCGACCACGCACCTAGCACATGTGGTTGAGGCGAGTACCCGGCTGGCCACTCAATGAGAAAGCATAATCAGGAAGGTTGGGAAACCTAACAACATGCTTTCGTTACAGGGTCGAATTACCCGGAAGTAACCATTAAGGTTCTCCCTACCTCAACTGCCAACAAAGTCTATTAAGAGAACCCTGATGGCTAGACATTCTTCTATATAGTCTTCCCTAGAGAACGTCCTACGGCTCTCTAGCGATTAGTCTCCCAATGTACGATGAAGTATTGAGAGCAATACCTGACTTGTTCAAACACCTTGAATCACCCAGTGTTCACCCCCTAATCCGAACCCTCTTCGTTCCGTAGTCTCACACGTCTCACCATCTCTGAAGTCTCTAGTACTCCTAACAATAGATAATCTTTAATATATTCTTTTCTAAATAAAAGAAACTTTAAGATAAGGATATTAGACTAATATGTCTAGCACTTAACTCCCCCTTTTATTTCTTTGCAAAGGAGTTTACTATTTGTTTTATTCTCCCTCTCGACGGGCTTTTTACCCAAGAGATTACGTAGCCTAGTTTGTTATATTCTAGTTAAATGCTCCTATTTTATACGTTAAATAGGCTTAAGCATCTTATCTAGACTTTAAAATTGCCTTCTCCGTCTTCTCTTTCTTCTTTTTGTCTTTACACCTTAGTAATAGTATGGTCCTATTTAATTATATTAAAAACAGTCTTAAAATATTCTTAAACTAACCTAATTAGTGGTTTTCTAAATTGTCACCATATAACGTGCCCCCTAGTATATAGCTTTGTTCGCTACTCGAACTTTCAAGAATTAACACATAATTCTATTTTAACTCTTATTATAGAGTTTAACAGTTATAAGCCCGGGCCTTTTTCACAGCGCACTATAGCAACAAACTATATTAGCAATTAATCTACAATATCTATCTTACCGTTCAATTTATTATTTAAATGTCTTTCTCGTTGTCTATTGCACCTTCCTATTATTCTTACAGCTATTCTACCCGAGTCCTCTATATATCTATAAACTAATATAACTTTATTAATATCGTTCTCTGCTTGTATACTTAATACGTCTAAAAACTAAAAGTACTAGTTCTCTATTATTAAAGGTAGAGTAGAGAAAGCTTCTATCTTAGAATTTATTAATTCCTTGGTTAATACTACGTTGTTATTACTTTTAAAACTAATATAGCTATTGTCTAGCCGTGTTAAACAAGGCGTTATATCTTCTCTTAATCTAGATCCTGCCTAGGGGCGGAATTTATGTCTTTGCAAAATATATATATGATAGAACTCTCTAACTATAAGGAAACTTAGCTTCCTTTAATATAACTTAGCGACCATATTGTTAGTACCGTCCCTCTACGGAATTACATCTATCTCGAGAATTGCAAAACCTCGAACTAGATGCTTCGACAGTTATAAAAGCGACTCAAACTAATAACACAGGTGCGTAAAGCCGAAGTTCTTCGCCGCTATTAGGCTTTGAAGAAATTCCCGAATTTAAAGAACCTAGAAAACTAGCTTAAGAATTAGAAAATAGTATAAAATAAGGCAGCAGCTCTCAAATTACTAGACGTTTATAATATATCGCTCTCAGCGTGACTTTTTCAAGCTATTGTATTAGTTGATTTAGGATTCGCAGACATTCATTCTATTAGTTTAAAGAACGCTATTCGACGCGATAAGCTGTATAACACCATTTCCAACCTAATTGAATAGTTTAGAAGTTATACAAGTTTTAGGCAGACCACGTTATTAAAAGATATCTCTAACTTAGCTTTTGCTACACTATAGGGCGAGCAACCGAGGAGTAGCAATTTAACTACTCCTAGGCCTATAAAGTGCCCCTACTTATACAGAGCATTATATTCGTTTAAGGAATATCCCTATATCTGCGAGATATTACAATTAGGTAACTAGAAACCTAATACAGAGATTTAGAAGATAGTCGACGATAAAATAGTAAGAGCTACTAGAAGCTCTAAATATATAATCGAAAAAAGCTAGGAAAATAGCTAAGAAAGGCAACACCTCTAAGCCTACTAGTGATGTTAGCTCTGCTCTAGCTCCTAGCTCTCTTCCTAGCAGTCATCTTAAAGTTGCAATGGCGAGCTTAACATTTATCTTGTCAGGCGATAGAGTTTCTATTACTCTACCAAGCTTTGGCTCCGAATTTACCACTAGCACACGGAGCACCTATAAGCTAGCAAATAGCTGGTGCCTCAATACAGCAAATTGGTGGCCACTAGTGTCTCAACTATTGTGAACTTCCAACCGACATAGCTTCGTTAACAAGTCAAGAGTCGAATCAGGGGCTAGACCTAAGCTCGAAGCCTTAATAGGATCGAGGATTTGCTGCTAAGAGCTCTAGGCCTAGAAAGGAACTAGCGACAACTGCAGAGCACTGGCACGTCACTCCAGACCATGTAGGCCTTGAAGCTATCAAGCACCTGCCTAGCGCGCTATAGCAGCAGAAGTTAGCAGAAAGACGATTGACTGCATGCAGTGCAGTAATAGTAAAGCTCGACGTGTAGTTTCACGCCGCGCTGGACACGAGAGGCCTGCTCTAGAGCCATTCGAGCGTATATTATACAAGTTATATAAACAGACACCTAGTTACAATGGACACCGCGCCGATTTTAAACAGCTCTTCTCTGATAGAGGAATTATACTGGATACTTCTTTTCCATATACACTAGCTTAGAACGCTCTTACCAAATATTCTGGCGGGAGTGATTACCGAGACATCTTGTACTATGCAAGTCCATGAGAGTCTGCCAGCTACTCTCCCGGTAGCTCCTAAGCAGAATGCCCCTGAACAGGAGGCGACTAATAGGAATAATAAAGAGGCTCTAGTAGCCTCTACAACAAGCCCTAGGAGAGGATGTTCAATTGCCTACTCCTAGCACATCTAGGGAGCCTATGGTTGGAACAACGACGGGCTTATTTAGCTCAGCGACCCCTGGTGAAATAGTCCAGGAGACTCTAGATTCTAATGATGGGAGCTATACCGAAGATAGTGCTCCTAGATCAGCTGAAATCGCAGCTGATTTGAACTAGAGTTATATCCTGCCATCAGGATCTCGACGAAGTCGCCGAGCCGCAGCCTACACCGCCTTGCTTACAGATGACAAGAACCACTCTGGGTTCTGTGCAGGCTTTGCCACTGGCTTGGAGAATCAGGCCCTGCGAACGCCTGCAGCTATATGTCGAGATAGCCTACTGGAGAAACTAAAGACTTGGAGGCAGATATTGAATTATCCTTATTCGAAAGGCTTTACACTTAGCCGCTAAGAAGGAATACAAGGATCTAGAGCGTAGAGAAACTTGGAAAGTCGTTCCTAAAGCCTCTGCCAAATCTCATTAAGTGCTGCCCCTTACCTAGTTATTCAAGTATAACTTGAACACCGACGGTGTCCTTACTATGTGCAAAGCTCGGCTTTGTGTTCGAGACGACTGACAAACAACTAATAAGGAGACATGTACAGCTACTTTAGCTACTCGGGCGTTTTAAGATATTATGACTATAGTTGCTGCCGCTGCATTCGACCTCGAGATTTGCTAGTACAATACAGTAAACGCATTCACAAACAGGGAGCTTTTAATGCGCAGGAAGCGCAGTAAGCGTAAAAAAGGTTGACCAGAGCGTTTTCCGAAGATTTGGCGAAACGTGCACTAATTTCCTCTTTCGGACTAGCGCTTGCTAAACATGCGTCATCTACATTGTATATATTTGTGGCTTTCTGCAGATTCGCTCTCTTAGATCGAACCTAGGGGGGTGTGTTGAACTAACCTAATTGGTGGATTTCTAAATTGTCACCGCATAACGTGTCCCCTAGTATATAGCTTCGTTCGCTACTCGAACTTTCAAGAATCAAGACATAATTCCATTTTGGCTCTCATCATAGAGTTCAACAAATATAAATTTAAATAAGCCCTTTTATCTTATAGATATAGCTTTAAATAAAGCGTTTATCAGATATTTACTACCCTGAACAATTATACGGCAAAGTTTGCCGCCCTTTTTGGAAGGCTGTGCCGTCGTGGCATTCTCGAAACTTCCGCCACTTATTCTATATACCACTGCCTTTTCCTTTTGGTGCAGTGACTGGATAACTACATGCTGAACACAACGCTCAACCTGATGCCAGAGCAGCAGTCTCACAATGGTCCTATTAAGGATTCATGGGTCCGACGTCACCTAACCCTCGTAGCTGTCGCAACCTTAAAGCGTTTCCGCCCACAAGCCTCGTCAGTCCTCTTCCTTACACGCGGCATATGTGTCAAATATGGCCCGTTCCAACACCTCTCCGATGCCGCCGCTATGCAATTTATCGCCTCCTATACCTCTATACCAGTCCCGAAAGTATATTGCGCGTTTGAAAGGAAGGGGAATTACATACATAGTTATGTCCCGCATAGCTGGCTCGCCAATCGGTCACAACTGGGAACAACGACCTGAAGAGTCGAGAGCGCAGCTGCTGAAACAACTGAAAACTTATTTGGATGAGATGAGATCGCTTAAACCTCCAAATTTGGGTGTGGTTGAAGGTGTTGACGGCGGCAAGCTTTATGATATGCGTCTCTCGGACGGCCTTAAGGGATTTGGGCCTTTTAATTCAGTTCGCGACTTTCACTTGTTTCTTAGAGGCGGGATAAGTGCGTCTCCGGAACAGATCCCAGAGGTCAACGAACTGGTTGAAAAGCATGAAAAAGCCCAGTTCTCCACCTGCTTCACCCATGGCGACTTGAATAGTATGAACGTCCTTGTCAAGGGAGATAACATCGTTGGAATTATCGACTGGGACACGTCGCGGACAACTGAGCCCATTTGCAACCTTGCCGATCATGACCCGCGCGAGTAGCATACTGGTCTGTGCCAGAGGGATATCCAGTGCCTCATAGTGGGTGAATAGGCAGGGCCGAAGTGTTCGTTCACACCGACATAGGAAGCATGAGCACGTCGATCGGAAAGGCCGAAGGGCGTAGCGTTGCGCCGTCGTCAGTGGGATCAGAATAAGACATGAGAAATTGGGAGACGCGGGCTGTGCAGGATTCACAGTCATGCCAAGGGGATGGAAAATGCCTCACGGTCGGGGCCTACGAGATCCAGTAAGGAGGCGGCACGGTGTTGGGTGGAAGAGGAAGATAGAGGATGAGAAATAGAAACAGCGAGGGAAGTTGGCCTTTTATGGTCGAAATTAGCAAGGCGCTTTTCCGCAAAGAAAGCCCCTATTTCCTAATACAGACTTACAGCCCAATTATTAACTAAATTTAATAACCTCCCCGGCGGCAAAAAAAGAATAACAGATGTTTTATCCGGCTAAATTATATTATTCTAATCCTCTAAAATTTAGTCTTTATAATCTAGACACTATTACAGCTGTTTAGCTTTTATTTATACCGTTAATTCTAGTTTCTGTGTTGGTTTAGTTTTCTGAAAATATGCCAAGCCTCGACGTTCAACCAGATTCAATCAACTCAACTCAAACAGGACTTCTTAATTGATTGATTACTAAGATCTAGAACGGTTGATTGAGTTGAATTGACTGCCAAGTCTCAACTCAACTCCACCAACGGTTGAAACCAATTGATTGATCGCTCACCCTGGGCCTAGTAATAGGAGTATGATTACTCTTCCTCGATAGCACATAGATAGGAGCCTCTTCCTTTTCGAATCTATAGGGTTCTTTTCTTTTTTTTTTCAAATATCAGCACCTTTCTTAGCTGACAGGGTCAAACCTAGCCTGTCGATTTGTTCCTCAGAAATAATAGCTCACCGCTTGTCACCGACGCGTGGCCAGGACAGCCGAAGACCATACACGGGGTATTGTCTGTTTGCCAGTATAGCTTGATATTAAGATATAAGGATTGAATGGTGTAGCTAACGCGAGCAGTTTTCGGCAAAGTTCGGCTGGCACCGGAGGTTGAGTCAGAGGAATGAAAATGGCGAGTAATCAGCTAGACTGCCTCGAGGATTAGACAATTGATAAGACCGAGCTGTGTTTGGAGGTGTGCGTGTGTGCGTGTGTGCGTGTGTGGGCGCTGATGGAGTGGTATCCGACTTTACGTTTAGACACGTTGCGCGAGGAAGCGTTGTATTCGGGCCGTTGAGAGTACCTCGCGTTGGATACATAATAGTACGAATAGAAGTGGTTCGATGGCTCAAAACCTCCTTGAATTAATCAGCGAAAATAAATCATTCTCGCAAGTCACGGTTAGTAAATTATCTCGCTTGCCCAGACTGCGTCATACCCCGGAGGGGCATAAGTAATCTTTTCCCCGCCATCGCCTTTCCATTAACTCTCTCTCACGCCTCTTCCTCAACTCTCTCTCCTCTTTCTTCTCTAGCCTCTCAATCCTATGCCTCCTCACTCTATCCCTAAACCCCTCATCCTTATATGGGGATTTAGGCCCGTAGACGGGTCTTTTCCAGGCATTAGGCCAAATATCAGCCACTGCGGTCGAGAAGTCCAATGCTGAGGCCTGGATACCCTTGACAACCTTCCACTCACAGACAGCGTGATAGCCTATAATGACGCACTCAAATACAAAATCAAAGGTGTCTGCGCTTGCGTTGCGGAATTTGGTGTTCATGGCGATGAGGAGCGCTCCTACGATCACAACGACAGAGATAGGGACTGTAAATAACGAGTCAGCAGGGGGGGAAATAATGGAGGCTGCGTTATTGCTAACCCATAGTTGAGAATACGATTAAGATGGATAGGTTCTGTGGATTGCCACCCCATTCCCTGATGTTCATACCGAAGAGGGAGGTGAAGAAGGATAGTGGTAACTTCCGAAGAGTCAGTTCTGTGTCATAGGCCTACCGACGTCGTTTTGTTTGGTGTACGTACAAAAAAGACCGTAAACACTGCGATTGACAACCGATTTGGTCAGCGTGAACGTCCTGGGGTCATCCGAAATGAAAGCACGAGAGATTCATACCTGTAAATACAGTTACAACTTGAGATTGTTTTGCCGCGACGTCAGCCGAATTTCTTGCCGCGATAGCTTCATCAATACTGATTTGCTTTTGCTGTAGATCGATCCAGGCGGAGGACTTTGTCGCACATGTTAGCGTATATACTCATTGCTTGTGCTAGCTAGCTAGCACAACCGTAGATTTCGTGGCTCATCGAAAGGCTTACTGCATCCTGCCCAATCTTCACATGCTCGATCATACGACTGACTTCATTTCGATACTGCTCAATCGTGGTCAGGGCCGTCCGCAGATACCTGGCGCCTTTCTTCTCATAGAGCCCGAGAACCTCTTCATATGTCTGTCGCATTTTCTCAATGTGAATTGTCTGATCCTCCAAAACCTTGTCAATAATCCTCAACTCATCCTCAACGTCGCGGAGCTCACGGAGATCTCTCAGGTCTTGAAACAATTGTTTTATCTCCCTGTCGGAATCATAGTCTCGATTTACACCATTGCGCCGATAGAAATCGTCCCAGTGTTGAGTTTGTTTTTCGACCTTTAGGAGTCTCGGAGTCAATGATATGTGCGAGATTCGTCTTACTAGACAACTTACTATTTCTTCTATGTGATCTCCAAACACCCTTAAAACCCGCGATCCAGAGTCATCGATTCTATCAAATATCACCGTTACTGCATTCTTTACAATCAAGGCTGCAAGGTCCCAGTGAGTGTCGGAGTGTGACTTTAGGTCCTTGTTCATCTCTTGACGTATGCATGCTCGTAAATCTCCTTCGGCGAGGAGTTTAGATTTTGTACTGTCCTTAACATCTTTGGGTTGAAAGCATGTCACCACGGTTGCTGCTTAGCTCGTCAATCGTTATCCACAAGAGCCATTTATTGAAATAGGCACATGGATTGAATGAGAATAAATGAGGAATTAGTCGCACGAACACTGTGGAAGATACCGCAGAACAACTTGACATGATAGAAAAGAGCAAATCAACTGACCGTCATCCAGAACCCACATCCACAATTGGTCCACTACCAAAACACTGTTTCCAGGTCAGCCTTGCATCGGACTGGCGGGTCGTTCTAATAGTCTTGCCTTTCTTTGGTACATTTGTGTAAAACTTGATCCCCGTCGCGTGCCGACGTGTCCGGTAGTGTGGAATACATGTACTGATCTAGTGAACGACGGCAATGAAGTTGAGAGTCACTGTCCAAGTGTTCCCATATCAATTTGAGCTCTTGAGAACTTTGGATGTCTTGCATGAGCTTCTTGAAAGACTCTTTATCATCGTGCAGTAGCTCCTGCTCGACCCTTGTCCGTCTTGTGGTACGCAGCTTTGAGAATATGCGTGCTTCGGTCTGATTCGGCGATTCCGGTTCTCTGTGAGCAATTGAGATGCCATTCTGGATATTTGGATCCATTGGTTTCTTACCTGGCGCGTACACTCACCCCGACTTTTAGCGGCTCGAGGCTATACCGTAGACGTTCCTCAATGACCCTTTGTCGTTTCATTAAATATTCGTACGACTCCCAGTGCAAGTAGGCTAAGGGTTTATCAGTTGCAATGGGCTTCTCGAAATTGAAATTTTAAGAAAGTGGATATCGAAAAGCTTACGTATATGCATGACTTGCCACGCATTGGAGCATGAGTCCTTCCCGTGGTTACCGCTTTCAGCAATTTCCTTCGAGTGTTTATTATTAGTTGCTGCGAAGTTTGTAAATTGCGCCAGAAGGCTAGCCGCTTCAGGAGTGAGTCGTTCTTGGAGATGATGAGCTAATGGAGAATGAGTCTCAACGCCTGGAGATGGGTATCAGTCGTCAGTGAGCATATAGAAATTGCACCCGAGAACAAAAATAGCAACGGACCATTGAAATCGCAGGTCGAATGCAGAAAGCGGCCGTGTGGCTTTTCGTGGTTGGCGCAATTCTGTTTCTTTGCCCAATATCTACTCCAATACCCGTCGTCTTGCACATATTGACGGTAAGATTTCTTCCCGCTGGTTTTGGCAGCACTCCGTAGTAGTTTCTGACAAGACAGCCAGGTTAGCAGCCGAAGAGTTTCGATCCAGTTTGGAGGAATCAATTACATGCCTCTGCCCAACCAGTATGTGTACAGGGAGTGTGTAACCAACGGAAGCGGTACTCAAGGCAACGGTTTTCTTCGGGTATGGCTTCTTTGGCGGGCGCATCATCACCCTCCACTCGAGATTTCTTTCTCGGAATGTACTCTCTTGTTCCGAAGCCTACCCTCTTCTTTTTCTTCTCGTCCGCTTGTTTAGAGTTACCCCAAGCCTCAGCTGTCCCATTAGACTGTTGTCGAAGTATTGGTTCGAGTTTGAACGTTTCCCTGGAGGTTAGAGCGGGCGGCTCGCCGCTATGGCCATTGGGTATCGCTTGCTCTGCAGTACGATCAGTATTGTAAGAGGAACCATGCCAGTTGTTCTTGCCGCCGCCTGCTTTTGGCAACTCTTGGCGCTGGTTAAGGAAGCGAGCAAAATCGTTCTTTAAAACTAATGAGAGAGGCTGGCAATCGAATTCCAATTCCAATTTACCCATCTCACTCCGGTAAAAGAGATTTATGTCAACGTGCATGGTTTGAAGCACTTCTGTGCAAGGCCAGAAGACTCCAGATACGATGTTCTGTAATTCATCCAGGTATCTTGATATCGACGATCGGACGGGACGGCGTGCCAGCTTCGCGTACTCGTCAAGATTGGCCTTGTCAAATGATGCTGTTCCATAGTGATCGCATGGCAGGGGGATCCTTGAGTGTCTTTCCGCCATGGGAATATCGGAGATCGAATCAGAATCAGAATCAGGGTCTGCCAGCGTCAATCCCGCTATGTTCTCCGACACCACGAACGTGTTATCAAAAGAATCCTGTATGAATCGAGTCGGTATTGTTTCATAGAAGGACCAGATACGGATTTTCGGTGTGGATCTCATAAGCGAAGAGAAATCGTCGGACATTTTGCTCAGATAATCGCACTTTTCTTGTACCTGGCTACAGAGCAGCGCAGACATAGGGAATCTATAACAGCGTTCACTCTCTGCGTTGGGTATCTTGAATGAACTCTGGGCTATTTTACTAAATTCTGGATTTGAAAGAAGAGTCGAACCCGCGTGCGGGACAGCTTATTTTGTTAATACTCACGTTTTACAGGTTAAGACTGTAGAGCACTTACCAAAAAAGGTGACCCCTATACATGATATTAAAATGTTTGTGTATTTCCAGTCCTGGCTAGCACAGAGCAAGGCCCTTTGCACAATTAAACCTCCGGTGCTATGGCATATGAAAACAAGGGGCGGCGATCGTAGACTAGCGGATCCATCCGGTGCAGCGACCAGGACTTCGTCGTCGAAATATGCTCGATCTCTATTCCTAGTGCAACGAAGCAGGTGTTCGGCTAGCTGGTCCAAGCCTTCGTCATCATTTGGCTGCCCATGGTCATAGAAGAATATTCGAGCAATGGGTAGCTGCTTCAGTAAGTCTTCTTCGATCCACGTCTTATTTGATTTGTCTCCCCTGACTCTCCAAGTAGATTCGCAATCGGCTCCCACGGCAGAGACGACGATGACGCTGAATAAACATTAGCAAACGAGACCAATGGAAATTTACAAACTTACTCAACGCTAGTATCATTTGGCTCCCACTGTTCTCCTGAAATCTCCTTTAGGAATCCAGCCACTGGCCTGAGTTGCTGACGTGGATGCGAGGTGGGCATACCGCTGACGTTGAGACCGGATAGATTTGCTGAGGCTATTATGGTGTAGGTTGTGCTGTTTCGACTAATGCAATGCCTGGGAGCAAGTTGCAGACCTGGATATTCGGACGTATGCCCAGCGAACGGGATCAGCCTTGTAGGTCCTAGATAAACGAATTCAATCTTTCGGCACTGAGAAGCCAAAATCGGGATTGTTCAAGCACAGCCGTTTCGGATGTGCATTGGTAGGCGGTAGAGGTGAGCTCCCCAACTGTTTTTAGGAGTCAGAGAACAATAAATGCAACCGCCACAATTGGCCTGGCTTGTTAGTTGCCGGTTTAATAGTATCACTGCTACTGGTGTGCAGAAAATGGACTCATGAGGGAGGTCCTATGGGAAAGACGTACTTATTTTCTAGTGCGGCTAAAAGTGAGAATGCCTGAAACGAAAGGCGAAAACTCAAGTTAGAGATTCAGTGGCTTGAACATCTGGGGTATATTTCTATCTGCGTCTGCCATTGAATATTGCTTGTCTGGACCGCGAATCGGAGTTCAGACAAGGCTAAGCGAGAGCACAGAAACGGGCTGGATCGGTGATTTTAGGAGAGAGGGGGGGGGGACGAACTGCAATTTTGGCGGAGCTGTGGAGGTCCTCTGGACACTGATCAATCGCGTAGCCCCCACTAGGATCTACCATTCAAACACATTGTTATGCAGCGCACGAGAAACTCACAGGGTCATGCCTCCGGAGTTAGATAATTTGCATGAAATCCCTGTTACGGAGGCTGAATGTCCAACCACTCACGGTAAAACCGACATGTCGACTAAAACCAATAGCCAGCATGCGTGCTTGGTACTCCCACTTAGAAGTTGCAACGAAAAGATAGCTCTATGGAAAGAAGGCAATGCGTTCAGTGAGTGATCATTAAACCAATGGTATCCTAGCAGAATCGCGGGGTCGATAAGAGATTTTGTAGAACTTTGTTAGTATTGAAAACAGACAGAGCCGAGGAAGAGGAGCGGTTCGATACGAAGAGCCGACAGACATGTTGCTGCTGTGTGTGAGTCTGAGGTCAGGGATGGTCATCAAACGGAATGATATTCGCTGACAGCCGTAAATATGCTATCCCGGCAGCAAGTCGAGGTCCAGAGCTGAGGGCGCGCCATCTGGCTTGCGACATTGCTCGAGTTGATGGCAAATTGTGCCTGCTGATGTGATTGATGAATTGCTCTTGAAAATAGTATCCCTACCTCGGTGCTCTTCTCTTAAGCAATAAGGAAAAGCGGGAATCGTTGAGTCTAGCTGATACCAATACTTCAAAGGGTATAATTTACGACACGGGATAAGAGACTGAACTTGGAGCCCTGGAGGAAATGGCTGTCAGCCTGGCGCCACTGGACAACACACAGCTGGAGTCGGAGACCCGCAGCTTGGTACCCCACCCTGCGTCTGCACATCTTTGCAGCAGCTGGAAAAACCGAGAACAAATCGGGATGGGCGAGCTGGATGTTAATCGGTGAGCGGATGAGCCGCGTCATAATGCTGAAAGATTGCACCTCCTCCGGTGGATGAAGAGTATTATGAGCATCCTTGTGTCGGGATGAGGACGTTTTCAGGGGAGCTCCGCAAAAGCTTGGCAGCGCCATTCCGCAACTCTCTGTACGCTCAAAGTCATCCCAATTGCATGGACCATCTCTGAACACTCATTAACCAAAAAACTCCGGGAGCATCTCCACAGTCAACGGATCTCCTTCCTCTCTCATGGAGAGGGAAACTATTGTGAGGCTGCATAAGGGAGCAGCCAGAATGTCAACAAGAATGGGTAGTCTACCTGATGTGGCCGTGATGAGCTCACTATTCGACCCTGGGAAAAGATAGAAGAGAGTTTGTCTTTTACTTATTTATTTCTCGGCCAAAATCAGTGATAAGATTGGATTGGGCTGGGCTGGGTTCCGCTTTCCCCCAATATCCAACTCAACGCTTTACATTAGGCTTGACCAATCTGCAGTACGCCAGTTTTCTTCCCCTAATGCAGGTCATTGTATGAACGTCTTCTATTTAAACCCGTAATGTAGCATGAATGTCTCTGCCGGAATAGCTCCACACTCCAGCTTAGTTCAATTCCATCACTAGCCAAAGGTAGGCCTTGATGCGTTGGATTCCGATTGTGTTGATGCTTTTGCCCAAAGAAACAAGAGTATCAGCACCTGCCTCCACTAGCGTTTGTTGACCATCTACTATGGAAGCAATGCAGATTCTCTTCTGCCTAGGGTCGTTCCTACCATCGGAGACTTTTACCAGTGCAACTTCATTTCTTCAATTTCTTGTTCATGCTTCATCATTATCTCATCAAAGTGAAAAATATCAACTCAACACCATCGTTATAGTTCACATCAGCATTTCATTTATCCATACTATCTCACCGGGATACTCGACTTCTGCCAACGGCAGCTAACGCGGTCCATCCGACATCGACTTGTCATCTTTATTCGTCCTTGGTTCGACTTCTTTCGTTTACGCCACGCTCGACCAATCAGGCAATTTGAAATTGGCCATTTATCTCTCTCCGGCTAAAATGGCAACGTTCGTTGTACCGGTCGGTCGGCACCAATCGAAAATGGCTACATTTTAACTGTGGATAATAGGCCAATCCGGGAATATTTTCCCTGAAGGATTGGGGTTATGCATGGCGGGATCCGGACGACCCATCAATGGTTTCACCCTACGTGGATGTCAACCTTAACAATTTCGTGACTATATTGTTCCGATTAGAGCACTATCCGGCGAGCTGGTCCGCTGAACACTGGCACAGAGAACTAAGGCATATCAACCTCGAACTCGACACTTGTTGGCTTCTAATGATCAGTCCGCCAGTGAAACTTCTTGATAATCTTCAGGAAATGAGATTCACGGTTTCGCCGTTGCGGAGAGGTAACCCTGTCAGAAGGAAGTGGGAGGACGTACGTATCACGTGCTCCAGAAGATGGACCCGATTCTGCGGCAGGCAAAAAGGGCTGGATGCATACTTGAATGAGCAAGGGAGGCCAGTCCGTAATTGGTGCTCTGTACCAGATAAACACTTATCGCCGAGTGGCTGTCGGCAATGGCAAGATGTTGTAGCCTTGGGAGGCAGCGCACAAGGACCGCCAAATCATCCACATGTGCAGCCTGGCCTACCTCCGCCAGACCATCAAGATGCAAAAAATGGTCAAAATCCTCAAAAGGGCCATGATGCGCAAAACGATCAAGACCCGCAAAATGATAAAGATCCACAAAATGATTAAAGCCCGCAGAATGGTCAAGAACCGCAGAATGGCCAAGACCCGCCAAAACGTCAATGTACACAGAGTGGGCCATGCGGTTGTTGTTGGCTGTCCCAATTCCCTCTTTTCTTGTTGGAACTCCCGAGTACTAGATCCGCCGACGAAGTTGCGGAACCGAACTGTGCTCGCGCGGCATAGCGGGTAGGGCTTATTGGGTCTGTCTTGCTCTTGATGATCCACAACAGCAAAGCCCACCCACAACCGCAATCCCAGCAACACCCGCCGCAATGCCAACGACAACTGCAACTTAGCACTGCCAACCATAAATCGATATACTACCATGACCGCAAAGCCAACAACACCGGCGCGACCATCCCCCATCGATAACCATGCGACACCCCCAAAGACGGCAACAACCGAAATCCCAGCTACCACCCGGACAATCTCGCGTACCGGGTCTCCACAATGAGCATTTCCCAGTATAGCAAGCATGCAGTGGGCGGGGACACGCTCGTCTATGAGGGTATCGCTCCTCCATACCCCTATTGCATCCCAGCCCTCTTCATCCCAGCCCTCCACTCCTGGCTCTTGAAACAGGCGCCGGATACGCACACGCCGTCGGCACTCTCGAGATGCATGCAGCTGCACATCTGGCGCTGAGAAGGGAAGCATTGCGGGAACGCGAGCGTTGTGGGTATTCTGGGGAGGAGTGAGGCCGATATTTCGTTGTTGTTGGTATTTATGGTGGGTGGGCTGGAGATGAGTGAAGGGTTATGGGGGAGGTAGTCGGTTAATAAACTGATAATACCTGAAATATGGTGGCGATGAGGCTATGAAGTGCCGAACTCGCTTTCCAATGCGTAGAATGAACACGCCCACATCTCTTACAGACTTCTGTTGTGGCACGGGCGCAAGGCGGCCTACAAGTTCTCTAGGCCGAACTAGGTGAGTGTTGCTTGACATGCCCCCGAGAAACTCTGGAAATTCTCTAACCAATTTCTCACTTACAACATCACCTTTTCGCCTCCCATTTACTCTCGCATTCCATCCTGACGCTCCAAAACCAGCGCCTTGGAACGCAACGCATCGAAGCTTTTATCACGTCCACATCGAGACCTACACTCTCTTACAGATCTGCATTGCGACATAGGCGCAAGCTCTCGAAATCCCCTACGCTGAATTGCGCGCGCGCGTGGTTGTTTAGCACGGTCTTAAGAGTTCTGCAAGCCCTCCAACCGACCTCGCGCATACAATAAGAGGCTAAATCCACTGCTCCTGATTTGTATATATATATATACATGTATAAAATGGAACCTGTCGGGGGCACTGCTAGGCTTCTCCGCCGGCATCTACGCTCCATTTAGTATTGCAGTTTAGAGTGGGCCTTGAGAGGTGACGCTCTTGGTGTGTCTGGGGCTTGTCAAGCAATATGAGCCTGGGGCGTCGTGAAGGACTTGGGTGAGTGAGGGGGTCCAGGTATGGTACAACTCTACGATGTCTACAACTAGAATTCCGATAGCCTAAAGAAACCCCACCTCTTACATGGAATATCTAAACAACCAACGGATCTGTGTGAACCGCACCTCGTCCACCTCAATGAGTAATTTTAAGTAGGTGATGGTTGTTGGAATGCAACAAGGACATTTAAGCGAGACGATTGTCTTCTCGTATGGTTCCCAAAATAAAAAGGGGACGGAACCCCTTGCATGTATTAAACCAAGGATGACAACAGAAATCTAATCCATATCAAAGAAAACCCCTTAAGAAAGACCAAGAATAAAATAAAACCAAAAAAAAGCCTAAACATCCTCTCTACCCTAGCCAGCTTCCCCATCTTCCACCTACTCATCCCAAACCGCAATTCCAAGCTCCCCATCCGCCACACCCCCCAAAACCTCCACCACATCCTCCCCCCTCTCCGTCAAAACCCACTCAAGCGTCTGCACCCACGTCTCGCCATTATTCTCGAACCAATCCCCAATCCCCCGAACAAACATCTCCACATGGCCCTTAAACGGCGCGTTCTCTTTCAACCACATAATCTGCTCCGGGTCCAACTTCAGCATATCCTCAACGACATAATAGTGCGGGATATCATCCCCCCAACCTTCAGCTCCGGACTCGTGGTACGAAGTCGCGGAATACTTAGTCAGGCTGTAGCGGGAGTTGAAGGCCGAGGTGGTGTGGAAGTGGTTGGAGAGGACATTTGGGGTGGAGTGGTATTGGGAATTAAAGAGCGAAGGGGCCGGGCAGGGTGGTGGCGTTGGCGGGTAGTTGAGGTGGATGTTGAAGGAGTGGTGCTCATTATCAGGAAACCGTTTCTTGAACTTGCGCGCAATGGTGCCATTGGAGGGGCAGACGTTACTATGCAGCACTTCGCGCAGCACGGCGTGCACGTCCGCGATCTCAGCCAGCTCCAGCGTGCTCCAATTATGCAGTAACTCAGCGCGCTTCTGGATGACCAGTTTAGCGGCGCGCGTCTCACGAGGGTGTTGGCGGTTGTGGAACGCGCGCGTGTACAGCCAGAGACGGTAGAGGGCTCGGCGGAGGCGGTAGCGCTCTTCAGTCGTAAGGAGGCGGCGGTGCTCGAAGTTCTGCTTCCATTTCTTGAAGGGGTAGATGTCGCACCATTTCTCCGCCACGCGGCCGGTGTGGGTGATTTGCTTGAGGAGGGCAGTGGAGAATGGAACGGCGCGGAGCAGATGGGCGGGCTGGCTGGCGTTGTGGGTGAGGAGTTGGGTGAGGTCTTCGAGTGGGCCGTAGTTCGCTTCGGCGGCGTGCTCAAGGATGACGAGCTTCTGCGAGGAATTGTAGATTTGACGGAAGCGGTGGCAGGTGGACGATAGGGCGAGGACGTCGGAAACTGAATTACAGGAAAGGAAAACGTGCGTGACGAGTTCGGTTGCGAGGTGGTCGAATTGCATGATGACGGGTAGAGTTGATTTTGAGTGGAAAATTAATACAGTATATACTTCTTTTCTTCCTTCTCTTCAATTTCTCTCTTGTATGATTCTCTATTTCGATCTGTGGTGGATTGGAGGGGGTCGGTACGATGCTGTAGCTGGCTGGAGTCCTACAAGCTTCGAAACCGAGGAAAGAGGGAAGGGATCAAATGATTGAGACCCCGCCGTTGGGGCTATAGAAAAAGAATGAAGAAACATTCTCGAATGGATCGCAGAGGGTATGAACCAGCCCAGAGGGGCCGGAGAGCACTGCTTCTATCATGGTTGGTGGTGAGGGAGAGAATTTAGAGAAAAGGGAGATGGGTGAGTCTTATATTAGGGGGAGTTGGAGCACTGGCGTTCGCTTGTTTGCCAAGATTTCGGACAGGCTTTATCAACGCCTCCTCACGCTATCAGGCCGATTCGCTATTCGCACTGGGAGTGCCTCATACGTTTGCGTTGTGTAAATCGGGCAAGATTTTCTATGGACTAAAATGGATTTTGCTTCATCCGCTCCTACAGAAACTCCTCGCTTTTTCAGACTCCCAATCGAGCTGCGTCAACTCATATACAGTTACATCCTCCCGGCAACAACCCATTTCGAGAACCACATCCACTCGAGCACCCAGGAGCCCGAAAAAAGCGAATACAATCTCACCTTTGTACGAGAGACCCTTGGCGATGGTATCTGGAGGGTGCAGCGAACCGTCCCAAAGACCGACCGCGAAGCCGGCAACGACATCGTCTGGAAGCGCGGATGGATAGGGATTCTCGCCGTGAACCACCAAATCCACGAGGAATGCGTCGACTTAGTGTACGGTGACAATACATTCGTGGTCGATGTGGCATATGACAGCATCAAGTTCCGCTACCGCTGGCTGCTCCCCTCGAACCTCACGCCGAGTCGGTCCTATTCGTTCCTCGATCACTTCTCTCAGCGGAATCTGTTGCGGATCAAGAACTACGTCATCAACGTGGAGCATGTGGATAGCTATACGGGTATGATTAAATATAATTGCGGTGGTCGTGGGCTCACGGCTGGGATAAGACAGCAGGTTCAGAACTTGGTGGATTTGCTCAGCATGGTGCCATATTTGCATAGGGTTCACGTTCATTTGATTGACGGTGCTATTAGTCGGGTGAGATTCCCAAGTGGAAGGGTGCATCGTGTTCAAGATGAGAAAAATTGTGCGACAGCTCAGACGGTCCTGGATCCTTTCCTTCGACTTTACGGCGTTCGGAGAGCTGTTGTGACGGGAGTTACCCCTGACTATGCTACTTCGCTGGAAGGTCAGATGACTTCGAACAGATGAACGATTCTGATCACTTTTGTGTGGAATTTGTCTTTAGATGAGCTTCATGTCAACCAGGGAGTTCTGGTGATCTAGAATTCCAATGCCTTCGGGGGGTATAGACGCATTCCCGCCGTTACTTTTCCGAACAGATATCAAAACTCGTCCAACTCATTGATGCATCATAACACCAAACGCCTGCCCATTTTCAGTCGCTCCCTTGAAATCATGCAAACAGGATTTTATCGTCCAGCGCGTCTCTCTGCTTCTTGCGACCACCTGTAGAGAGACCTAGATCCGCTCGCTTGATCTTACTCTCCAGAGTTTGGTCGCTCCTCCTGTTGTATTTCCCGGCTTTGGCTAACCTCAATTCGGATCGGATCTGGTTAGGCGACACAAACTCCTTGTTCTCGTAGATAACAGGTCCACCGAAGCTCGACTCTAATATCACAATGGGCGTGAGGACGAAGCGTGGCCCAATCTCCACCAAAGAGAGGCTGGTTTCTGCATTCGTGCCCTTCTTGGGCGCTGGATCTAACTCCTTTTCTCCGTCTGCCGTCAGCTTTTGTTTGCCCGGCTCCGTCTCGCTTATTTGATAGCAGCGTATCCATATCTTCCCTTCTGCCACTGTGAAACCCATGACATGGTCCACGAATGGTTTCACCTTTCGCGAGGATTTTGGGACGCCGAATACATGCGCCAAGAGCTCTTTGATCAGCTTCAGGTGCGGCGCTGTGTCGAAGGAGGCATCGAAGGAAAGGATGGGCCTAGAGCCTTTGAGGCAATTCCCGGTAAAGTGGAGCTCATCCATAGTGTGTAAATTTTGGGCGTGGAATTTTACGGTAGGGCCATTGGGTGCCTTCGACATCCATGTGTACAGATCCTTTCCTTTCCTTGCTTCAAGAAATAAGACGTTGTTGCAGTCTGTAGATATCTGCCGTTAATTGTATGGTTTGGAAGATAGAGGTTGCGGCTTGCATACTGTAGAGGTCGGCTAGCTCATTGAGTTGATATAGTTTTGTCTTGGAGTTCATCAGCTCACAAAACTCCCTGAGAGGACAACTGGAACTGTCTATCTGGAGTACGCACCTTAGTGTCAAGTTTCGCGTCCTTTCGGCTGTGTGGGAGAAGACTGTAGAGGTCATTCATAAGGTGGCGGTGCCTACAGAATCATAGTTAACGTCTTGCTTCAAAGACTGGAAAATAACATAACAATAAGAGGCAAGGATTGGTTTGTTGAAGTGTATTTTAGAAATTGGCGGGGAGAAGTTTTGCACGAACCGATAGGTTACGCCTCTGGACGAAAGAATCAAAAGTCGTTGCTTATTCTTCTTAACGCTATTCTCCTCAGGGGCCTTGCTATCTTTTGACAGGGTCTTGTATACGGAAGCCATAGTATTTTGGGTGGGTAGGCGTTATAGCTTGCGGTACACAAATTGAGGCTCAAAAAAAGTGCAGTTGAGGTTTGCGACGGCAGAATCTGATGGCGGTGGATGGATGCCAAGACCCTACCCCCAGATTGTGCTGGCCTATTTTCGACGATTGAACCCTAGGGTTTGCAGTTTTTGATATGGATCCGGTTCAATTTCGAGCATCCGTAGTCGTTACCTCGATCGAATCGCGCATATTCGTATCAGTATCCCGTCTGAGCTTCGTCGTCTCCGTACTCCGTAAGGCCATGAAGCCTCAGCTGATGAGATGAATGGAGAACCGGATGGGTCATGGCCGACTGCTTGCTTAACCGAGTCTTATTGGATCGTTGGAATCGCGAGATATTGGATATGGAACAATGCAATCCAGCGCCAACGAAAAGCAACCTGGCCTCGTCAAATAGTGCCCCGATCGAAACGGATGTAGATACAGACTTCAAAATAGATAAGAAATGGCAAATCGGTTATAACAGCTCCTCCATGTGCCCATCCAGAATAGTGATGCATCTACCCGCCGCAGACTGGGTCAGTGGGAGACGGAGGTTCATCACTCGCCCTACCTGGACTTCATCTAGGCATGCTTTGTCGACAGCGTTGTAATCCTCGAATCATGGATGGCGCTACTCCGACTTCTTCCCATCCGCCCATCCTCTTCCTCATCATGATCCTTTTTGCCTGATCCTCATCCTGTCACCCCAACCTCATCGCAACATCTGTGCATCCTTACAGCAGTTGCATCTTGCTGTCTGCGAGCATTGCGAGCGCCGCACCAGCTGACTTACACCCAAGACCAGCCGGTTGCGACCTTGAACAAAGCCACGACCAAGCGGCCTCACGAGTGAAGCTGTGCGCCCGTTGCCGCTCCTCTTCCATCTCTCAACCATCACAGTTCATCGCCACCAGTACATCAGCGCGACGCCTACACCCACGCGCGAGCCGCATCGCCGCCTCCATTTAACCCATTTCCAGCCGCACAACGAACGCGTCCACGTTTGCCTTGTAACTTTCCCTCATGGCAAATCCAATGATGCCTTAGTAACGACCAATTTCGTTCCTTCCTATGTTCCAGAACCCGGTGTTGCAGCATCCTGCCAACGAAGAAGACGGCTTGTCGCGAGACCGTGACAGGATGCCAGGGGAACAACCAGCTTACAATGCGGCCCATTCGCCCACGCAAACACCTTTCAGTTACTCACCCACGCATCGAGCACACACATCAAACCCGCCAACGCCTGCGCCCTTACCTCTCCAACACTCCAATTTCAGTCACAATCGCCATCAACCTACCTCCCCATCAACCACCAACCTGCCTCCCATAGCTTCGGCATTATACACACGAGAAAATACGGGCTCTAAATACTACGACCCGACATCAGATCATGGGGAGAGGAATGTAGGACGGGTTACTCCACGATTCGATACCCATTACACATCACAGGTATAGTGTCCAAACCTTTTTTTTTTTTTTTTTTTAACAACGTTGTCGACACCCCAAGAATGGTCGGCATCCTAAGAATGGTTGGCATCAAGCTTACACTTCCGCATCCGCAGGCTCGAGACTCTTATAACTTCCCCGAGACGCGACCAGCAGAAGCTCCTTACGATAAATCCTTCCATTCACCTGTAACCACCACCTTTCCGCATCACCCGCCACCACACCATCCCCAATCCCACGCCCATCCGCCCAGCGGAATGGACACCATATCTCATTCACCTGTATCACCAACAGTATACCAGACCATGAACCGCGGCGCTGTTCAGCCCCCGCCGTCGAATTACGCTCGGCGGGCTTCCGTAACTGAGGTATATGCAAGCCACCAACCTCTACACATTCCGATTCTGACTTTATTATAATCAGACTCCAGCCAGGGCCGCGGACCCCATGTCGCTTTCAAGCATAATGTCTGGAGCAGATCCCGAACCACCGGCAGCAACACCGTATTCTCCGGTAATAACGCAACAATCACGAAGGGTATCCAAGGCATCGAGCACCAACCCACTCCAAGTCAAACAGGAAATCATCGCATCTCCAGCACCCCCCGAATTGCCAATGCAGGAAAACATTACCGTCTTGCGAAAGCCTTCCGACCAAACACTTATAAATGGAGATTTGAATCATCAGCCGAGCCACATCCATCGAGAAGTCCCCATCCCTGACGAGACCGCCGTCGAGGCCGAAATTGCACGGATTGACACAATGGAGATGAGTGACGTCGAGGGGCCAGGCTTTGAAGAAGAAAAGGCTGAATACATCCTTCGGGGCAAGAAGCGGTCACTGGAGATCGAGAGTGCCGAAATAGTGAAGCGCAAGGTAGGTTTAGTATACTCGATACCTGTTTTCAGCAGCTAACATAGTCAGCGTCGAAGAACCGCCCACATTAAACGATATGCTGATATCTTCGCCGCACACCGTGACTCTTTGAAAGCTCAATACAACCAGGACCACGAAGGAGAGGCTTGGCAAGAGGTTCAAAACCAAGAAATTTCCGAAGAGAAGGAGCGGAAGAAGGAAATGCAGCGAAAACGGCGGCGGGAGAAAACACTCCAGAATGAGTCTGCGAAGCGCGAGGAGGCTTTAACCAAAGCAATGCAAGCCACCGATGAAGACGAGAAGGAGAAACACTTCAAGGAAGCCCAAAAGGCTGAAAAGAAGGCGAAGGCCACAAGTCAATTGCTTCAAGGCGGCACCCCCAGCAAAGACTTTAGAGAAGTCACTCCGCATGCCCCTAACTTAGAGGGAGGCACCATGAGTTCCTTCCAGATGTCTGATGACATTCCCCGTGAAGCTGGGAAGAAGAAGGGCAGGGCTGGCACCCGACTCAAAAAGACCAAGGAGCAAAAGCAGGCGGAGAAGGATGCCGCTGCAGCTGCTCAAGCTGCCATTGACCGGGGTGATGAACTTCCGGCAATCGCGCCAAAGGAGGAAGCAAGACTGGAGGCCCTCAAGAGCCGCAGCCAGACAGAAGATTCGACGCCGGCTGTTTTGACTACATACAACTCGCAAGCGTATCAGAACTTGTTCAATCAAATTTGGAAAGACATTGCAAAGAAAGATCTGCCAAAGGTATGGCGAATCAAGGAGAATTCACTCGCCACCAAGCAATCGAATCTCCGCAAGACAGCACAGCTCGCTTCAAAAGAAGCCAGACGGTGGCAACTCCGCACGAACAAGAGCATGAAGGATGTTCAGGCTCGGGCCAAGAGGAGCATGCGAGAAATGCTGACATTCTGGAAGAGGAACGAACGTGATGAACGCGATCAGAGGAAGATGGCCGAACGGCAAGAGCTCGAGAACGCGAAGAAGGCCGAAGCGGAACGCGAAGCGAATCGACAGAAGAGGAAACTCAACTTCTTGATCTCTCAAACCGAGCTATACTCCCATTTTATTGGCAAGAAGGTCAAGACCGATGAGGTTGAGAGGTCTACCGATGATGTGGCCGTCCCCAAGGCCTCGGTCACTGCAGGAAATCCTAATGCACATACTATCAACGTATCCGACAATCTAGTCAAAGCCGGAGCTCCGAAGGTCACTAATTTCGAGGATCTCGATTTCGACGCCGAAGACGAGAGCGTCCTGCATGCAGCAGCTATGGCAAACGCTCAAAATGCGGTGCAGGAGGCCCAGGATCGCGCTCGTGCCTTCAACAACGGTGGTGAGCCGCCGCAGTCCGACTTCGACGAAGGTGAGATGAACTTCCAGAACCCTAGCAGTTTGCAGAGCATGGACATCGCACAACCGAAGCTACTCAATTGTACACTCAAAGAATACCAACTCAAAGGTCTGAATTGGCTTGTCAATCTCTATGAACAAGGTATCAATGGTATTTTAGCCGACGAAATGGGTCTTGGCAAGACAGTACAGTCTATATCCGTGATGGCCTATCTCGCGGAGACTCACAATATCTGGGGTCCCTTCCTGGTCATCGCCCCGGCGTCGACACTTCACAACTGGCAGCAGGAAATTGCGAAGTTCGTTCCTAATCTCAAGGTCCTCCCTTACTGGGGTAATGCCAAAGACCGTAAAATCCTCCGAAAGTTTTGGGACAGGAAGCACATCACATACACGAAAGAGTCGTCTTTCCACGTCTTGGTAACATCGTATCAACTTGTTGTTCAGGATGCGCAATATTTCCAGAAAATCCGTTGGCAATACATGATTCTCGACGAAGCACAAGCCATCAAGTCTTCCCAGAGTTCGCGATGGAAGAGTCTGTTGGGCTTCCATTGTCGCAATCGTCTGCTTCTTACTGGTACTCCCATCCAGAATAACATGCAGGAACTTTGGGCACTACTGCATTTCATTATGCCTAGTCTTTTCGACTCTCACGACGAATTCAGCGACTGGTTCTCCAAAGACATCGAAAGCCACGCTCAAAGCAACACGAAGCTGAATGAGGACCAACTGAAACGATTGCATATGATTCTCAAACCCTTCATGCTCCGTCGTATCAAGAAACACGTCCAAAAGGAGCTAGGCGATAAGATCGAGCTGGATGTCTTCTGTGACCTGACTTACCGACAGCGGGCGTATTATAGCGGCCTCCGGAATAAGATCAGTATCATGGATCTGATTGAAAAGGTTGTCGGAGACGAACAGGACAGCGCGACGTTGATGAATTTGGTCATGCAGTTCCGGAAAGTTTGCAATCACCCAGACCTTTTCGAACGAGCGGAGACCAACTCGCCGCTTGCCTTTGCCTACTTTGCTGAAACTGCGTCGTTCATGCGGGAGGGACAAAACATCAGCGTTGGTTATTCAGTTCGAAATCTCATCGAGTACCGACTTCCGCGGTTGGTCTGCCGCAGCGGAGGCCGTCTTGACATACCTGGACCCGAGAATCCCAAAGCTGGATTCAGGAACCAGTATCTTTATAACTTGATGAACATCTGGAATCCTAACAACATCAACGAGTCGTATCAAAAGCAAGGGGCGTTCTCATGGCTGCGGTTCGCGGATGTCTCCGCTAGCGAAGCTTCCGCAATTGCCAAGAAAGATATACTTCAGCGTGCAGTCGACCTGCGTCAGAACACCCACAATCTAGGCCGGCTGAACATCGTCTACGACGGAGAAGATGGCGCGGACTACTCGCCGAAGCGCTCAATGCTAAACATCATTGATCGGGAGGACCGCCTTCCGCTGGCCGAAATCACTACTGAAGGCCACATGTACAATCTTCTTAACGTATCAAAAACGGCATTCCGAGAAACTGGATTAGACATGGCCGAGCGTTGCGCCAAACCTGCGGCGTCTGCTCCGCCCATTGAGTTGTACTGTGCCAGTCAAGGCGTCATCGCCGAAAAACAGAGAGACTTCTTCAACATTCCTATCCGCAAAGCCCTCTTTGGCATTTCCGAAAAGAGCGAAGAGTCAATCCTCGAATCAAAACTCGATCCTGCCAAACTTCCAGTCGCCGGCCTACTCCCGCCGCCAACAAACATGAAGGCGCGATACACGCATATCCAAGTCCCCTCGATGCGCCGCTTCGTCACCGACTCCGGCAAACTCGCCAAGCTGGACGCCCTCCTCAAAGAGCTCAAAGACGGCAACCACCGCGTGCTACTCTACTTCCAAATGACGCGCATGATCGACCTAATGGAAGAATACCTCACCTACCGCAACTACAAGTACTGCCGCCTCGACGGGTCCACCAAGCTCGAAGACCGCCGCGACACGGTCGCAGACTTCCAGACCCGACCAGATATCTTCATCTTCCTCCTCTCTACCCGTGCAGGCGGCCTCGGTATCAATCTCACGTCCGCAGACACCGTCATCTTCTACGACTCGGATTGGAACCCCACCATCGACTCGCAAGCCATGGACCGTGCCCACAGGCTGGGTCAGACGCGCCAAGTTACTGTTTACAGACTCATCACGCGCGGCACGATCGAAGAGCGTATTCGCAAGCGCGCGCTGCAGAAGGAGGAAGTGCAGCGCGTCGTCATTTCCGGCGGTGCAGGCGCACAAGTCGATTTCAATACCAGGAGTAGAGAAAACCGGACTAAGGATATTGCCATGTGGCTCGCGGATGATGAGCAGGCGGCTGAGATTGAGAAGAAGGAGGCAGAGCTTGCGGAGAGGGAGAAGGAGGCGCCGGCTGCCGTGGGGAAGAAGAAGAAGGGAGGGCGGAAGAGGGCGGATATGAGTTTGGATGATATGTATCATGAAGGTGAGATAATGAGCTGCCCCGTCTCTGTGAAACACGGAGAACATATGACTTGGGCGGTAATGCTGACGATGGAATAGGCGAGGGCCACTTTGACGACGGCAGCAATAAACCCTCCGGTGCTGCTACTCCCGTCTCGGCGCTTGAACCTACCCCGGCTGGAGGCCCTGGAAAGGGCAAGCGGAAGGGCATTTCGAAGAAGGCGAAGACGCTGAAGCAAAGGTTAGCTATTGCGGATGGGTCGACCGATGCTGGGGCGTAGGGATTGTAATATTAGGAAGTTTTTATTTTATCATTGAGTTGTTTCTCTCTCTTTCCATGGCTCCTCCTTAGTCTGGCCTGAGTTTTGAGGCTGGGAATGGGGACCTGGGGTCGGCAGGATTTTCTTTGCATTGCGGTCATGGTTAAAGCTTTTTGGGATAGTGGCGCTGGGGTTGCGTGCATTTTGGGAGAGATCTTACAGTTGTGATGCTTCCTTTTTGCTCAGACCGTGATGAGAGAGAGAGGGTGTGCGTGCCAGCTGCTTCATTCTGTAAAACTAGGGTATCATCATCTTTTCCATTCTCTCTCTCGTCCATGTTTATATAGAAGGCTGGAGATGGAAAATTCACAGTTTGCGGAATCCGATTTGGTCATAGTTTGATATTGAATCCATTAATTATAATAACTGTTTGCAGCCAAGATTTCGGTGATGATTCATTGATTATTGAAATCTAGATTTAGCTAAGGCGTAACATTATGATCGAAAACAATCGATATTCCCAAGGGTATTATTAGTGTGTGCCCCATTTCGTTGTGGATATCCAAACACGCAAAACACCGTTGCGCTCCAAAAAGCGATCGTCCAAAAGCCAAAATCCAAACACTGATAAGAAAGGGAGGGATAGTCATAAGCTCGTAACCCACGCTCCTTACCCTCTCCCCCCGCCCCCCAATCAACCACTTTACTTCGCAGCAAACCGACTTCTAGCCCTCAACCTGTCACCAAAATACCACAGCGCGTAAACGCCGACACAACACCCACACGTCAGACCCGCTAGTAAACTCACTCCTTTGTCAACGCCTAGGTTGTGAAAGAGCGGGCTGGAGAAATGGATCGCGCCGGCCGCTAGGCTGCTCCTAAGGAAGTCATTCCCCGCGAACAGGCTGGCAGCGTACTGCGGGTACGAGAGCGGGAGGTAGAGGAAGATGCACTGGATGATTAAAAAGATGCCGATGGTGAAGATGCCGATTCCGATGACCGACACGATCCAGTGGATTGAAGGTTTCGCGGTCCAGCCGAAGATGAACAGCCCAATCGGACACAAGAAGGTCACGAACAGCGCGGGGATTAGCCGGCGCTCTGGGGCGCCGAGGCCGTGCATCCGGATTTCTGGTTCGACGACGTAGAAGATGTAGCTCCAGTAGGCAGAGATGGCGATGACGGCGCCGACGGTTATGGAGAGGAACGTCAGTCCCATTTCGCCGAGGGAGAAGTGGTACATCCTTATATAGACCAGGGGGAAGGATTCGAAGAAGGAGTAGTAGATGCCGTAGATTAGGGCTGTGTAGATTGCTGTGAATGCAATACTAGGGTCCAGCAGGATTAGTTGGATGGGGCGCCAGAGAGCTTCGACTGCGATTGCGGAGGGAGTGAGGTTCGCTTGGTCGATTTCGGATTGCGATTTTAGGTTGGCGGAGGGGTGCAGGGCGCGCAGGCGAGCGGCACGGCGTAGGAGGATGTTGGAGGGAGAAGTCTCTGGGAGGAAGAAGAAGAGGAGGAGCCAGATGGGACCGGCCATCCAGAGCATTTCCCACAAGCTCCAGCGCCAGTTTTCTGCTGCGACGCTGAAGCCAGAGATTATAGGTCCCAGGGCGGGGCCGCTGGTGGCCGAAAGCGCCCAAAGGGAGAGGACATATGGGAGTTTGATGAGGGAGAACATGTCCTGCAGACTCGCGCCGCCGGTGGCTAGGCAGGGGGAGCCGAAGAACCCGAGAAGGAAGCGGAGGATGATAAGGCCCGGGAAGTTGTCGACGAGGGCAGCCGGGACGATGAGGATGGTGAAGAGGCCGAAGGTTATCATGTAGGGCGGGTTGCGGCCGACAAAGGGGATTTCGGAGATAGGGGAGAAGAGGAGGGGGCCGATGCCGTAGGCGAGCACGTACATGGAGAGGCCGAGGGCGGCCTGCTGGGACGAGACGTTGAAGCGGGCCATGACGCCTAGTTCGCTGGGAGCGTAGATGGCGGAGCCCATGTAGACGGCTAGAGTGTACATGCTGGGTGAAATGGTTAGCCTTTTGGGTTGCTGGACGGAGTTGAGGTAAGAGCCAACTTACTATATCTGGAACGAAACGAATGCTTTCTTTTTAAGTGACCAATTTTGCGGATTCGCGGGATCGTCTGTGGTATACCAATCGACCAAAATCGTCCCGTCGTCCAACTTCTCAGGCTCAATCGGTCGCGTCGGGCCTTTTTCTAGAGTCGCAATCGAGAACTGCTGCTCCAACTCAGCACGGGTGCGAGATTTCTGGAGAGCGGTCCTCGTGCCAACTCGTGAAATTGCAGAGCGGACTGTCAGCTGGGTGGCGGCAGTCTTAATCTTCTCGAGATCGCTCTCTTCGTTGTCATCCTCGGAGTCACGTGTCTTGCTCTGCGAGAGCTCGAGCACTGTCTCTGGGTCTGGAAGAACGACTTCTTCGACTGCTCGCTCTGGCTCTGGTTCTGGTACAGGCTCGTCGTGTCTGGGTTCGTCTAAGTTGTTGGTGTAACTGGAGGGACATTGGAAGTCGGGCTTCTCTTCTGGATACTGGAGAACTCGGTTTTTGGTGACCCATCGGATCATTTGGCCTATGGGGGCATCTCTGATGAGGTCTGACATTGTAGCTGAGCGAAATGAGATGGAATAGGAAATATTAAAGATGAAAAATCGAGGTTGGACATAGACGAGCGAAAGAGCTGGTGGGAGGAAGGATGAAATTGGAAGCTGTGATGAGCCTGCATTATGAACGAACAGGTCTGACAATATTTATCTCTGTGCTCTCTAACAGTGCCTATGGCCTCTCTAACCAACAAAAATCCGTTTCATATGCAAGATCCGATTGATGATTCACAAAGGTCAAGGATGGCGTCTGCAGTGAATGGTCAGCAGCTAGCTTTGAAAGCAGCCAAGAATGAGCTGCAGAGTTTAGTAAGGAACTCCACTGGAGTATATGGAGATTGGCTATCGTAATCAAGGGAGCGGCATGAGAGCAGGCTCAGGTAAGCAGCACGCTGAGCAATGCTTTTTTAAGGGGGATTTAGAGACGCGATGAATAACATATATTACAATTCATCGTTTATTCCCTTGCAACGGGCTTAAACCGAACCCTTAATTCCGGCTTCTGCCACAACAATCTCAACCTCGCGTCCGTATCCCAATCAACATCCTTATTCACCAATTCCCAATCGAAATGCCACACCAACTTACTCAAAATAATTCTCAACTCCATGTACGCCAGATTAATCCCCAAACAGGCTCTCGGGCCGAGCAAAAATGGCTTGTTGGCTTCCTTGATATCGTTCTTGTATTCCTGGTCATAAAGCGGGTGGTCATGAGGAAGCCAGCGCTCGGGATGATATTCTCTGGCGTTATGGAAGAAGCGTTCGTTGTGAGTAGTAGACCAGCCGGAGACGGAGACAGTAGTCCCTTTTGGGATGTAGTGACCATCGACGACAGCGCCGGGGCTGATGCGGTGGAGACCAGCCGGTACGGGAGGGACGAGACGGAGGGCTTCCTCTATCACAGCGAAGAGGTACTCTAGGCCTTCAGTAGAGTCACCAGTGATCATGTCCGAGCTTGCGAAGGCGGCGCGGATTTCTTGGGTGAGGCGGTGCAGTGCGGAAGGATTTTTGAGAAGGTAGCATGTCGTAACTGCGTTTGGTATAAGCTTTTGGCTTGACTGCTCATACACCAAGTAAAATATTACCTGTCAGGGTCGCTGCGGTGGTCTCGGAACCCGCGACGATAAGAGTACTAGCCTGAGCAAGTAAAAAGGTAGGAGTGATATTCTTCGCCCTGTCTGAAAGCAGGTGAGAGAAGAAGTCGTCTCGATTGATTTCCATTTCCATTCGTCGATTTACTTTTTCCATGCTGAGTCGATAATGCTCTTTACGCTGTTCCAGCAGGCCTTTCGGCATCAAAACCCAGGGGAAAAGTTTCAGAAAGGGTAGACGTCTGAAGACGTCTACAAACTGGCCCGCATATGCGCTGTTTCCTAACATTTTAACCCAAGGGTGGCTCCTGGTATTCTCGACTGCTCCAAAAGACTCTCCGAATGCCAGATCCCCAATTATATCGAAGGTAACCCATTCATACCACTAATTTATCAGCGGAGAAAGGAAACAACAAGGCTCTTGGCTTACCTCGCTGACGTTAATGCCGTTCTCGACGTTGCCTTGTTTGGCGATCTGGTCGACGAACATGTCAACGTATTTGAGAACGATATCTGTCTGGAGTCGGAGTGCCTTGGCGCTGAAAGCATGCGAAAGACTCTTCCGGACCTCTCGATGTTTGATGAGGTCGCGTTCGGAAACGATGCTGACGGACTCTGGACCTAGTTTATACGCGTTTCCTTTGATAAATGTTTCTTTGCCCTGCTTGACATGGCCGTATATATCTTGGTAGGCTTGAGGTGTTGCGAAGGACCTATTTTATTGTCATTATGCTATCTTGCAGTCGTGCACAGGATGCTCACAGATCGTTGGTTGCATATCTGACAACATCCCCATACTTTTTGTGGAGTTTTTCGAGTTCGTAAGGGTATCGCCCGCCAACCCTGATATTAGTGAGTTTATTTGCTGCCGACAATTGCATAACCTCGTCTCACCAATTCCTCGCGTACCACGCGTCTGAGATTACTGCTGTTCGTGGTCCGGGGAATGCTGCTAGAGGGTGGAATTTGAGGTTGTATATGACCTTTGACACAACATATACTGAACACTAACTTGCAATCAGTGACATGAGAGGGCATAACCAGATGGCATTTTTCAACGTACTAATGTTACAGCAATGGCTAGCCAGTGGAGTGGATCGAGATCTAAGATCGTTGAAGCCATCGTGATGAATGAGCAACGAGGTGAAAGCTGAAGATTAGCCGGATCGTATGACCTTGTTGTATCCTTTATGTCTACCCTTTCCTAAGCTGAATCACTCGATCTCGATCATAGAATTGAGCTTCATACCGGAAAGTCGGATCGCTGTGAATCCGAGAGACAGAGGGACTGAAAAGCATTACATGATGTCGGACTGCTCTTAGTAAATGGCTCGAAGAGGGCTTCAAAAGGGTGGCGTGCAGAGTTACGAAGCAGTATTAGCCTATCGATTTACGCTGATGTGATACTAGTATTACTATAGTAAAGGCTTTGCTATCATACTATGGCTGAAGGCAAGAATCCTGAATCAGTGCACGATGTCTTCTGCTAAAGTGGGGCATAAACAATCGTCCACGTGAATGTAAGTTCCGAGTCTCAGACATGGCATTTCCGATTGTATCACGATGTGGGGCGTTTTCATGCTTTTTTTGTGTTATTACAGAGATGGCAATGCTGCACGCCTAGATCTTGAGAAGGGTTGGACAGCCGTCCGTCTTCAATCGTGGTGTCACAGAGTTTACTGTCGTTAGATAGGAGGTCACTGCCAGATGCATGAAAATTATGCAAGAGCTTTTTGATTGGAGTTTGAATCTACTGCTAACTATATACTCGAGAAACACACAGAAAATGTCTAGCCACAGGCTTAATGAATGGGATCCACAGGAGCCACGTGCAAAGACATTCACCACACTGTTACGGAATTCTATAACAACCTATGTGTTAGATTCGTTAATAGTAAAACCGCTATTAGAGAGTTAGCCTTCTAAAGAAGCAATAACCATTTCTGGAAACAACTCCTTCGATGCAACTTACTTATCAATGACTAGATTATGCCCATTAACCAGACTCATCCTCGGCGTACTCAACAGAACCGCCGCATCGCCAATCTCGCTAAACGCTGCCTGTCGACCCTGCCTCGCTTCATAAGTCTTCCAATGGGCCTCTCCAAGATCTCCATGTCTTTTGAGAGCTTCATCGATCATTTTAGTGTACAAGAAGCCAGGTGAGATGGCGTTGACTCGGATGTTATGATTGCGGCCTTCCAGAGAAGCCTTTTTAATCGGGGAGTTGGTGTTAGCTGTGCCTCAAAACGGTTGAAGTTTGAAGCGTGAACAAAATGAAAACGGGAAGGTATCTCACCACTTTGGTAATTCCAACAACAGCATGTTTCGACGCCGTATACGCTGCTGATCCTACGTTGGCTTGAACAGAATTCACAGACGCACAGTTCACGATGGAGCCGGACTGGGGAACGCGCCCTTCCTCTCTATGCCGCCGTTATCTGTGTTAGTTCCCATATATTCAGTCCAGCAGACCAAGGAATTTCATACACGTCAATGGAACTTTGCTTCATCATCTGTCGCAATTCCCACTTCGTACTGATAATCACTCCGGAGGAGTTGACGGCCATGGTTTTTTGATATTCGTCGAGAGACATGTCCGAAACCAGCCCCGCGCGGCCTGTTACGCCGGCAAAATTACTACGCAGTCGTTAATGAATTTGTTCATTTTTGGATGATGGTGCTGGACGTGGACATGTCGTACGCAGCGTAATCAATCCGTCCAAACTTGGCGACCGCTTCCGCAACAGCTTTTTCCATCTCGTCTTCTTTGGTCACGTCTGCATGTATGGCAAGGCACTAATTCCCAGGCATTAGGATGAGAAGAGCAAATAACAAGCGGTATTCATCATTATAAAAATCTATTGCGGAGCTCTGTAGACTTGCCTCGGTCCCGTAAGATTCCACCTCTTTTTTTCCTGCTTCAAAAGTAGCTGCATCTTGAATATCAACCAGGACAACGGCCCTGGCGCCTTCTTTGGCAAATGATACGGCGACTGCATTGCCTAAGCCACGAGCACCACCGGTGATAAAGGCGACGCCTGGAGCTACGGGACCGGAACGTTTTGCGTTTGGCTGGTGGGAGAGGCTTAGAAGTGGGATTAAGCATTTAGGGGTGAGGGTTGTACCATGTTGGAAATACCGTCTGGGATTCTCGATTGCTGGGGAGTAGGCGTAGCAAATATTTAAGATATACCTGTTCGATATATAGAAATACGCTCCCCAAGCTATGAATGAAAAATAAATATATACGGAAGGGATATGAGGATAACGTGAAAGCGCATTTGAATTGAGGCCTATTGAAGTACGCATATTTAGCTTTCCGTACTATCTTCCGTAGCAGCTTCCGTCGTGTCTATACCAAGGAAAATAAGGCAAATGCGACAATAGAAAAGGAAAACTCCTAACATTAACTTAGAATATTTCCATAATCAACGTGTTGTCTGGTACCCCCCGCCACATGTACCCCGCAATGTGCTAATTCCCGTAGGGTTCCCCACAATATTGTTGTAGCATCATGATTCAGACAACTGAGCATCGAAATATACGACATGTTAATAAAGCAAAATGCCTCGGAAGGATTGAACGCCGACAGCCGTTTTATGAACGCTTGCTGGTGGCTGAAGTAATATTTTGCTTTGTATATGGACACCGCCATGAACGACTCATGTTTCTAAAGGTTTTTTTTTTTTTTTGGCTGAGATTAACTCTTCTATATCAATGCATTGGCAACTGTTAAAGCTTCATAGTCCCAATCTCTGATTCACTCATTCATTCAACATGGCGTTCTCCAACCTCGCCGACCCAACTAGCCTCACGAACGGCAAACATGAGCCCTACACCATCCTACCCCAATTCCACTCTGCACCTGCAGAGCTCCGTGTCATCAATGTTGGCGCCGGAGCGGCCGGTCTATTGCTAGCCTTCAAAATGAAGAAGCTATTCCAAAACTATGAACTCGTATGCTACGAGAAGTGCGCCTCAACTTTCCTCTCCAGCGTTCCCTCCTACGAAACAATCCCTCCTACAAACAATCCCTCCCACAAACTATCCCTCTCACGAACTATCCCTCTCACGAACTATCCCTCTCACGAACTATCCCTCCCACGAACTATCCCTCCCACGAACTATCCCTCCTACTAACAATCCTCTAGAAACCCAGCAGTTGGCGGAACATGGTCAGTCCCTCTTGCAGCATATCACAACCACCATTCCCAGCTGAAGGAAATAGGTACGAGAACCGGTATCCCGGCTGTGCCTGCGACATGTAAGCCTTCCCACCCCACAAAATGCTCCATTTTCAATGGCCTAATCACTACCCCGCCTGCTCAAACCAGCCCGGCGCACGTATACACCTACTCATTCGAGCCCAACCCAAACTGGTCCTCTTTCTACGCCTATTCCCCAGAAATCCGGCAATACTTTGAGGATTTCGCTGCCAAGTACGATCTCATGCCGTATGTGAGGTTGAACTCCAAGGTTTTGAGTGCGACTTGGGTTGAGGAGAGGGGAATATGTAAGATTCCGATCCACCAAATATATACAGATGAAATGGAACGCGTGGCTTATTAGATGGTTGCTGGTCATAGACGAGGTCGAAGTTCAAACGGAAGGGAAGGTGATCAAAGACTGGTGCCATGTCCTTATCAACGGCACGGGTTTCTTGAATAGCTGGAAATGTAAGATTCTGGGATTCTGATTGTTACTCTGGGTTGTTGTTTGGATTTTTTTTTTTCTTTTTTTCTGGGCTGCTAAATTTTGGTTTATAGGGCCAACGATTCCAGGGCTTCATAGCTTTGGCGGCAAGCTGATGCACAGCGCTGATTGGGATCCAAGTAAATTCCCTACCTCAATTTTTTAAGGGATATGACTGACGGTGTTTTTTTTAGCTTGTGATTGGAAAGATAAAGACGTCGCGGTCATCGGAACAGGCTCTTCTGCTATTCAGATAATTCCTCAGATCCAGAAAAGTACGCTTCCAGGCCCTTCTATTTACTACGCACACTAATATTATCCTCGACAGCTGCAAAACACCTCACCACTTTCATGCGATCAGTGACCTGGTAAGCAATTGTATCTTTACCTCAACACAGTAACGCCATCCAACTAACAGGAATCTCTCCCTCACTCCCCAGGATATCCCCTCCAGCCTCTGAACACGACCTCAGATCCCGCAAAGCCGCAGAACCCTCAGCCAAGCAGCCCGAAGGTGCCCAATACTACTTTACAGAAGCCGAAAAGCGGCGCTTCCGTGAAGACCCCGAATACCATCTCCAATACCGCAAAGGCCTGGAACAGGAAGTCAACTCCGTGTTCTCCGTTTTCATTGCGGGCTCGGACTACTCTAAAGGCGCGGAAGAGGCGATGAGAGCGGAGATGATCAGGAGGATTGGGCCGGGGCATGAGGACCTAGCAGAGAGATTAATTCCGACATGGCCGCCTGGATGTAAGTGCGCTGTGGGGATGGAGTTGAGAGGGGGAGGGGACTGATGGGTTGTAGGTCGACGAATTACACCTGGGGATGGGTATCTTGAGGCGCTTATACAGCCGAGTGAGTTGAAACAGAGGCAGCCAAGGAAAAGAAGCACAACAAACTTAACATATTTCAGATGTCACAAGGGTGCACAAAGAAATAGCCAAAGTCGAAAGGGACGGAATTGTCGACGAAGACGGGACCTTCCACAAAGCCGACATCCTCGTCTGCGCAACTGGGTTCAACCTCGCTTTCGCGCCACCATTGTGAGATCAACTTTCTCCTCCATCTTCCTCGGGGCCTAACTGACCCATTTCGCACATCACAGTAACGTCCGTGGTGTCGACGGCGTAACAATGGCCGATGAATTCAACCCAGAACCGTACGTCTACCTCGCCGTTACCGTTCCCAAATTCCCAAACTATTTCATCATCAATGGAGTTAGAGGTGAGTCCACTACCGACACTCAGTCCATAAGCTCCTGCTAAGACAACGAAAAGGAAACTGGGCATCAGGCTGCGCCTTGCCTTCGGTATGGAACTTACTCCCAGCAACAAAACAGTTGTCGACAGCATCTCTGACAAGCATGTGGTACAGCACGAAGTTCAAGTCGAATATATCCTCAAATGTGTGAAGAGGATTCAAACTCAAGGCATCAGAGCGTTCGAAGTGAAGCGTGAGCCAATCGATCAACTATACGAGCATATTGACGAATGGCACAAGGGTTCCGTTTGGAACATGCCTTGTAAAAGGTGAGGCTAAAGTTGCCCAGTCTCCGATTCCAATATCTTCTGTCGCGCAATCAGCTAACAATTCCTCCGCAGCTGGTACAAGAACAATATAATTGGAGGTACCGTTCATTCCTCCATCCTCTACATATTTGAACTCGTAACTAAGACCAATCTAATATAGGAAAACTCTGGATTTGGGCTGGCTCGGTAAGAAATGCTCCAACGCAAACAATACAGCTCAGCTAACCTAACCCAGTCCCTCCACTACATGCAAACCTTGAAAGACGTGCAATGGGAAGACTACACTATCCGCTACTTCAACAAAAACAAATTCGCCTACCTAGGCAACGGCCGCGTAGAAGCTGAAGTACTCGGCAAGCGCGATCTCCTTGCGCCCTACATACGGAATTCCGACGTTCCTTGGTCAGTTCAGGGGGCGGAGTTAGTTTAGAATCCTGTCAAAAACTGTATATTCCAAGGCGGGCGCCAAGCTTTTCGGTCAGCGGCCCGCCTTTAGAATAAACGGGGCCTTGGCGAAGGCGGTGTTTGCAAAATTATTAATCACCATTCCAAAACACCCACCACGTCGTCCTTGTTCTCCACAATTGCTGTTCAATGTTCCCCCGACGGCCTTAATCGGGCTTTGGGATTTAACACCTCAACACCATAACGTTAGGAACGCCATCGACGCGCTTGGAAATATGTGACATGGACCAAACAAGGATGTGTTTCTTAGAGTCACAATGCCACATCTTGTTTGAAACTTTCTCTTTGTATTACTGGCCAGTTCCGTCGCATGCTGACTCCTCTTTCGAGAATTCTCCTACGAGATTTTTTAGTGCTGAGTCTAGCGCTGACGACAGACAGTACCGTTGAGGCAGGTATAGAGTAGAGTGGTGGATTTTATCGGAGGTGGTTAGGTTCCTGTTGCAGAATTAACAAAACAATCGGACGACGCGTGGAGATTAGCAAATGGTGTTGGGAGAACTCCACAATTTCTCTCTCAAATACTATCAAACTCCACCGTAGTCGTATTTACCGGTTTAGCATCAATGACTGGCTCGGTCGCCTCAGATACTTCGTTTACACCTTGCTGGATACCTTTGGTCGCTGCGATCGGTAATGCTGGCAATACTTTGGTATCCTCGCTGATTTCTTGGACCCAGGCCCGGAAGAATATATTCATGGGATATATCTTCATAGAGGCACGCATTGTCCTTCAACACGGCGAAGCTGGTGCGGATAGTGGGCAATGAAATGTAGATCGGCTGGGCCTGGAATTGGCTGTACGAGAGCCCGAACGCGCCATTGTTACATTCAATACCAGCCCCGATCGCGATGAGGAACTACCGCAATGGTACTTTATCGTTACCCCAGCTACCGTGGCAATGCGATAGAAATAAGCAATTAGTCGGCCTAGCTCAGTGTGCAGTTGGCTGATCTCGTTAGATCGTCTCGTGAAGAACTTGGCGAACGTGTTCCTTTAAAGATGGATAATCCGTCAAAGCAATTAACAATGGGAATGAAGCATGACCTTTTTATTTTGTTAGGTTACGTAGCTTATCGGTGATGCTGAGCACCCGTGTTGACTTTCGTGGTATTTATCAGAGTAGTTGTAATTCGCTTGCATTGCCAACCCGTACTGCCACTGACACGACCGTTAGTCGCACCAACTTTCTCGCCCTAGCTTTCCTCGACAGTTTCTATGATGGCCTCTTTCAACCCACTATACTTCGCGCTGATGAAGCAACCCTTCCTGCTATATTGCTCACGGTGGAAGAGATCGAATCTGCGACGGAAATCCTCAGTGAGCGTATGTCGGTGGCGTCGGGCAGAGTCGTCGGAGTTGGCGAACACTTCATTGTCAATTATAGTGCCTTTGTCAATTTACAAGAGGGAGAGACAATGCTCTTCCTAAAACAGTCAACGACAGTTCCGATACCTCGCACCTATGCGTTGCAGTGTCTTCGAATCTCCACCTTTTTTTCGAAGAGATGCGGAAGTTGAAGTCACCCAGAGGATACTGCAGCTTCGGTCATCGCGGATTACTGGATGGGCTTTTCGAGTCGGAGGATCACTCAAAGCCATTCAACGGGCCGTTTGATACTGAGTCGGACCTGAATGAAGCTATGGTCGCCAGATATGTCAAGGAAGGCCTTTCTATATACAAGGCAGAGCACTTTCTCACACGTCTTCAAGGATGTCTTCCAGAACCACGCCCCAGTTTTCACACATGCAGATTTCCAGCGGAAGAATATCATGTTCCGCAATCCCCTGACGACAACAGAAAACGGCCAAGTCCAGTGGGACACAACGGATCTGGAGCTTGTGATCATCGACTGGGAGTTCTCTGGGTGGTATCCCAGCTACTGGGAGTATTCAAGAGCGCTGTTTGGGTGCGGAGCATGGAGGGATGACTGGAGCTGCTGGATCGAGCGAACGCTGAAGCCGTTTCGATCCGAATATGCCTGGGTACTACTATTTCTCACAGAACTATTCTCGTAAGAGCATGTTCGATTTTGATATCTTGCAGTTATATGTGTTCTGGTCTCCTTATGTATGAACCGATGCAGTGGACACATCCTGAGCTGGTGATCAACAACTCAAAATGTTCTACGTTCTGCTAGGCCCTCTCAGTCGGTTGGGTTGGCATTCATGCGCCCCAACCTACAAGCTGGTCTCATCGAGCGTGAGACTACATGCGGCAGCATTTTCGGCGCAGCATAGCACTGCATGCCACGATGAAATGGCGGGGAGAGAAATTACCACCTGGAATATTATTGGGGTGGAGGGATTGATGGATGGAGGTGCATACTGTATCCCTTCTGGCGCGAAATATATTGAATAAGATCTACTATGTTAGAGTTGAGGTTAGTAATTAGGCTTTCTCGCAGTAATTAGGTGAGACATAGCCTTGGGTGCGCCCTCCAAGCTCATAACCTATTAGAATTAGGTCATAGCAGGACCAGTGTCGTTTCAATTGGGTCACAGAGGGATTCATCGCTGCAAGATGCACGCAGCTCAAGCCTTTGCTTGTATTAATCCTGATATCATCGACGAGCTGTTCTTTAATAATGTACCGAACGTGCTTTAGCTCGTCTACTCGTCAGGCAGTCACGTTCCTAAGACGGCACGTTCTTAAGACGGCATGTTCCCAAAACGGCAACGTTCCTAAGACAGCATGTTCTTAAGACGGCGACGTACTAAGATATTAATGTCCTTAGGATAATCATGTTCTTAGCAAAGTTTATCTCTGCTACTTGTCTTTAAATGCTTATAAGACTCGGCGGGGGGAAAAAAAATTAATGCGCAGTTCTAAACTATAGCTGCTTTCAATAATCTGTATCCTTTGGGTTCTTTTACGCTTGTAGAATAACAACTCCAAATTAACGTGATTACCAAAGTCGCTACGCGGCCAAGACTCGCTCCAATTGTCACATTCTTCTACTAGAATCGACGTGAGGCTGTTGAAGAGCTGCAATAAGTATTTGTCGGTTCGGTTCACACTAGAGGTAGCTTGAAACGTCCTGGTGCAGGTGTAGATGATTTCATTTACCCTGAACTGGAACATGTCTCTCTAGAAATAGGTACGGCAAGGAACGATAGTAGTTATGACTTAATCCGTGCTCAGGAATAGAACAGTGATCCGAAAACGGGCGCCGGAGATAAGCTTCCCCATGCAACAGGCACCTTTCCCTGAGGCTAAACACCACAGGGCCAAAATTCATAATCTAGGACAGATTGGATGCCCCCCCCCCCGCTAAACCTTGACAATTTTTGGTGGGTACATCCAAGACTTGCGCCGCTACGGGTGAGCAAGGGTGAGCAAAGATTAGCAGACCAGAGCAGACCTGAGCCGAACTCAGCCATAGCGTCACGTGAGCAGCGGGGATTGGGTAGTGTGGCACATTGGGGTGGTATAACAGTAATTTATGACAGTCTCGAGAGTATCAATATTAGCCAGATCATACCGTCCCCTAGCTGCCAAAGATTGTCTGTGCGTGACTTCAAAGAGCTCCCATGTTTTGGTCTGCCAATTGAAAAGGCAGATAGGCCCGCATCGACGACCTGAGCCAAAGTTCCACGGGAGATTGTCATATCTGTCTGAAGACAGGAGGCTGGTAAAGTGAGATTGAAGAAAACAATTTACTTGAGGTGCTTCCAGCCACCACGGGGTTGCTTGAATCGAGCCTTTGCAGCGCTGCCGGAAAGGCCATGGATCGGTAATTGCTCAAGGAAAGCGAGCGCGAGCGGAGCACGCGCAAGTATGTCGGGCAAGGCATATTTCAGAAGGCTTAATTTCGGCTCCTCATCGAAGGTGTAGACTTGTCTATCAATGGCGGCTTGGTGGATCTTGTCAATTTGTCGCGACATGATTGTTCAGACTATTTTGGTCCTGAAGGTGTCTTTTCCGAGAGGCCTAAGATCATAAATAGGACTTTTATATGCATCGCAGATCTAGATGAGCCGCAAGGCTCCAGCACGGTCCTCAAATAAATCTATTGGTGGTGGTCGATGGTGCATGCAAAGAAACGGAATCTGGGCGGCGCCATTATATTTTCTGCCTCACTGCTTTCGGCACAAAATGACCACATATGGTAGGGCATGCAAAATTTGGCGTCCAGTATGAGTGGCTTGACGACTGATCTTTCCACCCTGAGTAAAGCCTCCAAGAGTCAATTCCAAGGAAGAAGTTTTGCCGCGCCCAATGAGTGGCATGCTTCAGAACACTCACTGTGCCATTTACCTCTTGAGCCTCAGTCTCGTTGATACCCCTCACGTTGCACACAAAAATGGTTTTTGCGCGCATTTCCAGTGTCTCCTAATAGCAGGAAACTGGCCTCCACATGCCGTGGAACCTCGGTTACGCTCATTGCTGCATATGATAAACTTGATGTCTCGAACATATCTTCGAGCCCACAAACTCGTCCTATTGGCAGCTGCACCGCATCTAGACAGGGGTGTTAAGCCGTATGAGGTACTGTGGATCCAATGGTTGGTCGACAGGAGATGACTTGGCAAAATCTATCCGTTGAAAAATGTCTCTTTCTTAAACGGTAAACCCAGCAGCTTAAGTACGCGCTTCCACCAGCAATATTACAAGCGGCACCGATCGAGAGCGTAGAACTCTCCGATGTCATATCCAGTATATGCCAGGCCATCAGGTCAATTTCTACGCTCGTGGGAAGTGCCGAAGCAGCAGGTGAAGAGCTTCTAGTTGGCAGTGGATCTTGCTGGAGTAACAACGTGAGTCAATCATCCGAAAGATCTTGACTGGTGAGAATCTCGGCTGTTTCGAGAACGCGGTGGACCCAGCCGAGTCAAATATCACCAGGGAATTTTTTGTGACAGGACAGTGGGCCGAGGGTCTTCAGAATGCATCTATGCAGCTTAAAGAGACAGCGGCGAACTTGTATGGGAAAGTTATCAGATCAAAGAGCGAGACTTCCGGCTTGATGAGCTCTCTCGTTGCCGAACGAGTCGTCCTTGATAATGAGATCGATTCTCTTCCTCGTCATCACCAGAGCATACGTGAGTAGTAGAAGGATTTGAAAATGAGTCGTAAGACTTGCTTTGAAAACTCGCAGCGTGAAAAGCGCGTTGTGTTAAGAGATGGGAAAAAGTATACAAACCATGTTCTTGGAACTTGCTAGCTTTAAGCTTTCGCTAATGGCGTGGAAGACTATATAGGCAACATCCTAAATCCTAGAGTAAATCTCCTCACAGTACCACATCAGTGAGATTTCCTCTAAAAACATGATAACATCGATCTGTTTTGCTAATATGCTACTACAAAACCAATATACTCAAATAAAGCCGTGCGAGAGACGACAGCGTCCCATAGAAACTATGAAGAGCAAGCACAATACATCCAAGAGTGTTCAAAGAAGGAAAGATCTCCAAGCTTGTGCAAGATGTTTTAAATATTCAGAATGCGGCTGTAATTCCATTGGACTACTGTCGGAACCACGGAACGGTTATTCGTATTCTTTCTCATTTCATTCGTAGCTTGCAGTCCAGCGCCGAAATACCGTCTTTCGAAAACCTTCCAATTACTCGGGTACAGATAAGCAGCCTTGCAACAGTAAATTATAATGTTACATTGGCTTTGGGAGGGAGAAATGAAATGGAGATGTGACAAATCGACTAAAGCTTGGAGATTGTCGGAAGGAACGGAATAAGGGCAAAAGGAACTGTGAGAACTCTGCATAGATCAATTGAACGTTGCGAGGTTCGACCTATGGACCCTGAAAGGTGTAGCAATCGTAACCTTGGTCGCTGTGGACTCATGTCCATGGGTTGAGGTGTGGTCAACATCCGTCGCCAAGCCCCGCCCCCGAACTTCTTCCGCCCATCCTTCACCACCACCACCACCACCACAAATTCCCATCCTCACCACAGCCCAACCCTCCAACATGTCAATCCCCCGCTCACGGGTCCTAGACCTCATGAAGGTACCTGCCCCCTCCCTCCCCCCTCTCCCATCCTCCCATCCTCCCCCATCACCCTCGCTAACCCAACCACCTCCCAGGTCCAATGCCGCATCTTCAACACAACCTTCAACCCAACCCAACAACGCCTAGGTACTAAAATCCTAAACCAGCGCCTACGCGGCCCCGCCGTCGCATCCTACTACCCGCCGCGCGTGGGCACGATCCAGGATTTGCGGAAGCTATATCCGCAGTATGATGTGCCAGACGATGAGGAGGATGAGTGGTTAGAGCATATGCAGATGTAGGTTTTTGTGTTTGCGTTTATTCGGAGGAGAGAGAGGATTGGATATCTTGCCCTTCACTTTCTTGGTCTCTTTTGGCTCCGGCTTCAGAAACTTTTTTTTTCGTCGCCGGACCGTCCATTGGAAAACTGGATTATCACCATCGATCTGTGAACGGGGCTAATAAATCCATCTCACAGAGCGAAATCTCGCGGTAAAGGACCACCTAAGAAGAAAAGGACAGCCGCCGGTTAGTACCCTCGACCCTTCCTTTCCCTTCCCTCCTAACCCAGCCTAAAACCCAAACTAACAACCCCTTCCCAGAATCGAAAAAATTCAACAAGCGGAAATAATATCAACCTCACTCTCCTCACACTCCTATTACTGTACCATCATACCATCAATTTCTGTACAAATATCACCACATCATCCGCGGCGTATGGGCTCGAATTAAGTTTTCATTGCATTCGATTTTGGTTCTGGGTTGTATATACTAGGTTTGGGATATCTATCTCCTTAAGGGGAAAACGGGGGTCGAGGTATTGCTGTAGACCATTGGGTCAGATTTTTGATGAGAATGTGTTTGGTGATGGTAATGATGAGTGGAGTGTTTATGCAAGTATATTCTTCATATTAGCTTTTGCTGCCTATGCCAATTTTCCATCGCAAACACAGACACAATCAGTCATACAAAGACTCACAATCATTAGTATAACACGACACTCGACTTTCTTATCTAACATAAGCAAATGCAAGGAAACCCTCAACCTCGTCCGGCAGCTACAACATGGTCAAGGACTACACTCCTCGACTACACATCCTCCCACGCACAAGTAGAGCAAAACAGCTAAGACAACCATTTGCACGCCCACTCGCACCATCTAATCAAAAAAGAATAAAAAAAATAGCTTAATGCTGAAAAACCTCTAGGTACGATCTCAGGAGACTCGAGCCAAAGAAACCCAACCACAAGCACTAAAACCGCTCAAACGCACGAGCCACTTGCCCTCCTTTTCCTTCCCCTTCCCCACTCCCTCTACCTCATCCCTCCACAACTAAATATACTTATACCTCCGAGCCACAAGCAAACAAAAGGCCACAAACGTTGCAATAACCCCTACAATCCCAAAAAACCATCCCAAACCCGTAGATTCCCTCCCAGGCACGGGCACATTCATCCCAAACAAACCACAAATCAAATTCAACGGCACCAATATCGTCGCAATAAGCGTAACCTTTCCCAGCGTCGTATTCGCACTATTCCCCTGTACAAGATTATCCACACTAATCTGCGCCAGATAATTCCCATGACTCCTTGATAGCATTTTCTCGAAATGGCCGAGATTGCTCATCATGGTGACGACGTGGTCTTGGATATCGGACAAGTAAAGCCCGACGTCCCCCCGGGGCGCTACGTTGTAGTTTTCGTTGCAGCGCTTTGCGAAGCCCTTGATGACGTCGGCTTTGCCGCCTAGTAGGCGGAGGAGCGACATTACCTTTTTGCGGCAGTCGCCGATGGCACGGAGGATGATGCGGGAGTCGTCGAGGCGGGCGGTGAAGACTTGGTCTTCGATTGCGTCAGTTTCGTGCTCGATGTCGCGGATGACGGGGGCGAAGGTGTCGACGATGTCGTCGCTGTTTCTATTAGAAAGACTCATGAGAAAGAGTGGGCTGGGAGGTCTTACATGAGGGCATAGCAGATCCAGTCCGAGCTGAGTGAAACATAGTCCCGAAGTCTACCAATCCTCTTCCGAACATTTGCAGCGTGCGGGCTTTCGCAAAAGGTGAATGTTAAAAGACCTTCTTTGAACACCACGGCGTACACATTGACAGGCTCCAGGAAATCCTCACTGGTCTTCTCCATTTGGTAGAAGGATCGGAAGCACACGAAATAGTAATGATGGAACAACTCAACCTTTTCGCGAGTCTCCTGTGTCGTAATGTCTTCCCGTGTGAGAGGGTGTACTCCGAAGGCCTTGCAGACGACAGAGACTTCTTCCTCGGTTGGATTGGTCATGTCCAGCCACCAGGCACCCTTTCCTGGGGAGAGCGCGAAGAGATCACGAAAATTTTCGCCAGGCATGAGAAGGCCACCCAATTCGGCAGCATGGATAGTATCGTCCAGTTCGGAAGAGAAAAATGTCCACCGGTTCGATGGGAGCTCAGCGACACTACCAAGTCGCTCGTTGGGCAGCGAATGCGCAAGCATATTGAGGTCGGCAAACTTTTCGTCCAGAACGTCACTGGATGCATGGTTGTTCGGGTAAGAAGCTTCTGTAGGAATCTTGGCCACCGTAGGGCTTCCAGACTTCGGACGAAGATCGTTAAAAATCCGTGCTTTTGCGAGTTGTGAACCTAGGCTTCCCTTGTGTCGTAAAAGCGGAATAATTGGCGTCTTCTCTTGATTTTCCGCTACGAATTCTTCCAGCTCTTCAAAATCAATCGCGGGAGTTTTGCCAGCATCATCTGCCACAGGGAAGCACACGTCTTCTTCGGCAGAACTATGGCGAGAGGCAACGTCCGCTTCAACGTCATTGGGTGGTCGCTCATCGCTGATGGTTGGTCGGCGTTTGTGAGTGCCTCCTGACACGGTTCTATTCAGGGAGAGGTCCAAATCCGATGGACATTTGCTATTAACAGTCCCTGCCCGTTCCCGGCGGCGGTTATCCGCGAAGGCATCAACGGAATTTGGAGGAGAGACGGATCGCGATGTAGTTGAAGATGTCCTCGACTTTGTCAATTTCTCCACTTGTTGATTACGAGGTCTCCGGAACGTATTCCTCCGTCCAATAGGGCCAGCCAGGGATCCACGCCGTCCATATATATTCTCTGCCAAATACGAGCCATGATTACTTCTGTCGTCATCCACAATTGCATTCTCAAAATCCCGTGTAGTCATCCCATGTCGCTGAAGAGCTTCATCGACATGCAGCAAGTCCGGTCTCTCTGGTGGCTGCTGTATACTGCCAAATGTATCCCTGCGAGTCCCATTTGCTGAGTGCATACCGTCGCCTGGTTCGATCCTGGGCAAAGACGCCGGTTGGTGGCGGTGATCGTCAAGTTCAGACACCGGAGTGCTGAATCGCGTCTGATATCGCTCGGACTTTGGAGTATCGGTCATTGTAAAATTGATGAGACAAGTCCTTCGGTAAGTCTGTTGGATGGGACCGTGCAATTGGACTGCCTGCTTCCCTTGGCCGTGGCCGGAACCTCAAGATTGGTTCAATTGGCGAGTCGCTTGTGAGCGCTCACCGCGCGAGGGAGTTCAATTTGAACGAAGGGCTTCGCGTAGGGGGCGCCCTACACTCAGCCTTGGGGGTACCGAATGCAGTCTATCCCTTCGATTATGTACGCCAGAGTTTCGACTAAGAGTTTGTAGTTAAGCGGCCAATGCTTGGACGCAGGTAATAGATATCTTAAGGGCCAGTTATGGAGGTTTCTTGTAGTCACCTCCGTAGACCCAGGCTTTTGGGCCGAGAAGGGGACGGACGAAGGAGAACTTGTGAAGGATGATGCCCGCCAACTTGATGGTGTTGCTGTGCCGAGACGCAAAGGGCGTCGAGGGAGTATGTGCGAAGGCAACGAGGACGAAGGAGAAATTTTGCAAGGAAGCTCAGTCGCAAGTTTTCAACAATTTTAGGTTTCGGAATTGATCGTGGATGCAGGTTTAGGTCATGCTTGGATCGCTTCGAGTGCGTCGGTTTCGTCGATTGTGAAACAATTCAGCTAATCCGTGTATTCGCTGGTTGACTGTTTGTAGTGAAAAGGCTATTGGATGAATGAACAAAGGTCCGGTTGGACGGTTTGTGGTGGTGAGAAGGAAGGAGAGGGTGATGGCGGTAGTTCATTGTTTAAATCAAGAAGTAAGGACCGAAATCAAGCCTCATAAGCGACAAAAAATTTAGCCTCTCGGAAGGTGGCGACGAGACACGCAACTGACTCAGCGTATCAAAAGATGCTCCTGCACAAGAATGTGAGTGCAATGTAAACGCTGTTAATCCTGACCTGGTGACTGCAAGCCTGATAGGTGGGCACAGTTTGAGCGATTAAATGTAACATAGTACTGCCTATTACTCGCATAGGATTGGGCATCAGTACTTCTCGAAACCTTTCAGCTTCCTGGCCCATGTCATAGTTTTGTCCAGGCTTGCGGCTGGTCTCTTCTCTGCGCGAAATCCCCTCCACTAGCCTGAAGAGACAGATCGCCTCCGCCAACCAGCTCTCGTCACGCAGAACGACGAGCCAAACCGCCGAATAAGTTACGACACCCTGACAGAGGAACACCATGGCCGACCAGATGCTGGAGAAGGTGCGCGATGCCTTTGAAGGTCAGATTGTACGTATGGCAACTATACGCGCCATCTCCATCTCGACTTACACGTTATAGGACTTTGAAGGTCAACGTCTATCCGAACTCATCACAACGGTGCTTCTTGGAGCTGCCGGAGTACGTTCTACTCTTCAAATGCCTCTACTAGTCGATTCTTTTTGCTGACCTTCGCAGATAATTGCTTTTATTGTTGGCTACATCAACCAAGACATTTACCAAACACTCTGGATCGGACTGGCCGGCACCACTCTCACGTTCTTCGCAGTCGTTCCTCCATGGCCGTTTTACAATAAGAACCCCTTGCCGTGGCTACCTCCTCATAATGCGATATCGGGTCTGGATATTGAGGTGGATGGGAAGCGGGTTGGTTAAAGAAGGCTCTCGAACCCAGACCCAGCTTTCCGGGCTGGAGACATGTTACGGCATAGGTCACGAGTTTATATTGGCGTCACGGGACAGTGTTATAATTTGATTGAACCCAAAATCTCTCCACGATGAAGCGAAACTTCGTATATCGTTGGGTATGCCGCCTTCCCTTGCCACCGAAAACCGAATCCTCTCACGCCAGTAAACAAATATCCTAAGCTCTGGAAGCAGCAAAGTTGGCCTCTTTTGGACCCGCTTTACCATGTCTTCCATGTAAACAAGGTACCTGCAATAGCGCTTCGTGACTCTCCATCACCTCAACCCGCCGCAGTATAGGAGTTTGTAGCTGTTGTGGACGTGCAAGTTTTGAACACGCGATTACCGACCGTACTTCTGGAACTCCCAATCACGATTATCTAGAGGGCAAACTTGTCGAGTCTTTAGCCATCGTGAGATGCAATGGAAGTGGAACGCATGCTGCAATAACAGTTAGCACATGTAGAACGTTGCGAGAAAGTTTTCCCTACATTGCAGATACCCCAGGCGACTGTGCACTCTTCACTCGTGGCTGATGCCTGGTTGGCTTGGCATTCAATACCTATCTCGCCGTTAGCGTCTTCCCAGGCCTTCCGGTGTCTGAGAGTGATGTGTTACAAAGGTCCATAATGTGGTTTCTGCAGATAGCGCAGTTGTCGACAACAATGTCCCAAGCCCACAACGCAACGGCGTTCCACTACACCCATATTAGCACTTGAACCCATCCGAAAGAACATTTCCGTAGGGTTCATCGTCAGGAAACTCTACTTTCTTGACCTCAAATCGCTTCTTGCCATCGGAGGCGTCCCCACTTGCCCCCGCCTTGGATGCCTTGCTCTTCACGGGTGCGGGAACATCGGTCATGTCAACATCGGCCATGTTTACAGGTTGTGTGTGTTTGTGTACTTCGGTATGTGAGAAGGGAAGAGGTCGATCGTGAAGAGTGTATTTGTAGGCTGGTGGGGGTTCTTAGACGTGCAAACCGTTGGTAGAGAAGTAGGTGGTGAGGAAATCGAGGAGAGCAAGTGGGTGGGCAGGTCGAGAATCTTGTACAATAGTCACCCAGATAGAGAGTGAATGCGCGGGAGAATTAAAAGCCTTGTAAATTTAATGGGGGCCTATGTAGAAGAAGACTGACAGATGGGAGGCAGCCTTGCGGGTGGAGCCTCTCATCAGGCAATGCCAAGAATCTCCAGGCCTCCAAATTCACCTTCTTCAGCCAACCATAAACTCTGCGCTCTATCCAGGTGATTCCCAATTCCATTATCGCTTATAAGTACAACTCCTCTCCTCCTCTCCTCCTCATTCCCCATCACATTTGTGACTTCTTTCATTATTCCACTAACATTCCCCCACGCGGCTACCCCCTCAGCCCTACCGCATTCCGAAGCAGTTAGCACGAATTCGGCAAGATTTGAACCTCCGCCACCCTCCTCGTTGGCCAGCGCTTCCAAGTCATCACCTCCCCCGACAACTCCTTCCCGCCGCTTTGTGCACTTCGTCCTCAGCAAGCAGTCCCTCAGTCTCGCTACTTCCTTTCTTCAACACAAACTGCTTCAAGCGATCACCTTTTCCGGCGTGGATATGCTCTCTCCATCCTCTTCGCTTTCCACCTCCTTCACCTCACTTCATTCCGTTGACAGCTATCGAACAAGATCAAAGACACGACCCATTATTACACTGACATCAGCCAATACCGAAGGAGGGTATCCTCCAGTAGCTAGGTAGCCCGAACCGCACTATCGGCCTTTGCTCTTTGACTCCAACGTCATAAGATCGACCATCTCATCTATTCTTGCCTTCCCTCTAAGCTTCCTCCAACGATGGATAGCCAAACAAGTACACCTCCCCCGAAAAGCACCCGAACCAAGCACCATTACTCGAAGAGCGCTACTCCGATAGCCGCTGGAAACGGAGGAAAATCCATACCCCGACGCCAACGAAACAACCGGAACAACTATGACAACAACCAAAACGTTCCTTTCCAACCTCGAACCGATGTTGCGTTGGACCAGGCTTCACCATTAAATAATGCTCAGGCATATTACAATAACCCACCGCTAAATGGGCGCGTTGGGGATGAATGTGCCATCCCGGATGGCTCGAAAAGTGCAAGACAGCGCCATAATCGACTACAGCCTTCGCCCAACAAATCTGTCGCGTCTTCTGCCTTACCTGTTTCTCCTCCCAGCATCAGCCAAGGTGTGCAATCACCTCCTTTCAACACTTCTACAATGACTCCTGCCAAGTCGCAAGCAGCCTACGCTGGCCCAACCTTCCACGCTTCGCCGGCTCCATCGGCGCTTCCTCTGCCAAAGTTCTTCTCGAAATCTGTTCCTTCTACAACTTCTCAACCGAGTTTTCAGTCCCGTTTAGATGGCGAATCAGATAGCTCTTCATCTTCCCCCTCTCCACCTCCTGCTGCTGTACCAGAGCCACCCCGCCATGAGGAGTCTCCGCTTGATATCTTCTTCAGGGCCGACAGAGAGGAAAAGGCCAAGCTCAGCGGTGGCTTTTTCACACCCAAAGGGAAAGCCGATGAAGCAATGCCCAACGTAGGAGCTGCTGCTACAGTACCCACTAAAAGCGCAGATCGACGACACCATTCCCGTCATAGCTCGAATGGTTCCGGGAAAGGGTTTTTTATGATGGAGTTAGATGGCGATAATGTCAACTCACGACCCCCAGCAACGATTACACCGGTCTCAGGTCGTTCGGTTACGGCTCCCTCCAAACCTCCTCAGAGCGACAATGTTACGAATCAAGAAAGCGAGACGCAAGCACTCAAGGACCTTCTCTTCTCATTAGCCTCGCCGAAACCTCATCCACCCACTCCTTACGCTGGACTTGAACGCGGTCCTTCCGAGCCTTCCTCGAGGTTCCAAACGCCTTCCCCATTCTATCAGCCCAAATCTGTTATACGCAGCACATCGGGTCCTACTACACCAGCGCCGTCAAATGACGCCTCTCTTCCTTCGCTTCATTACGGAAATAGAAATCTTTCTCCTTTGTTCAAAGCGGCAAAAACGGATTCCATCAAGCGAGCTTCAAATCTGCGTACAGAATTGAAGCCTTCATCGCCCACTCCGAGACAGGAGGAATACAAGACTAATGGAAGAAACACTCCCAAAACCTCCAATGGCGGGCCTTGTACGAACTTTTCAGACACTACTACTGTGTCCCACAATCCTTTGAAAACAATACCAAAGCCGGCAGGTTCACCGGCGCATCTACTTTTCACTCACCCCCTTGGACAATCTTCTAGCCAAGCATTCGTCCAACAATCTAATGGATACCCATTCCCAACTTATCGTCGAGATGGCTCTTCTTCAACACATCTGAACGGCGGGGACTCCCACCCCACCGCCACGAAATCTCCGTCACTTTCTAGGAACGCGAATTACGGGTCTACGAAATCTCCTGAAATAGAGTCGATGGAAAATGATCTACGACGCTTACTCAAATTGAACGTCGTTAGCGGGAGTACGACTGGCGTTCGGTAAATTGGGTGTTTTTGGCGTGAATCTCTGCTGCATTTTTGCTATTCGAGTTCGGCTGTCATGTGCCTTGCATGGTTTCATTTGTTCTAGGTTTGATCTTTCTTATCACTCTGGGACACTTGGGCTTGGAGTTTTTGGCACCCACAGTTGGACTTTTTGGCCGGCGCCTTGTTAAGTACCTTCTCCATAGCGTTGGCGGTCTTTCTGTGGAGGCTTACGGCGGATTTGAATACCTGGTCAGGTATTCCGGATGATGGATTCATTTCAACAACTTCGTTTTTCTATTTCTTTGGTGCGATGATATACCAGAGAGCTGAATCTCTCTCATAAAGCCTGGCATGGCTTGTGTGTGCTGTCTCATGGATTTTTTCTTCTTCACTTTGTATAGGTAGGTGTGGGTTTGAGATGGCTGGGCATGGAACGGGGTTTACTGTTGGTGATGCTGAAGATGCATCTGGGGCTGTGGATCTGGGATTGTGGAATCAGGACGCCGCCAACCTCGGTTGGAAGCTCTACTGGACCTGGCTCTGCCCTGGCAAACGAAGCGTGCGTCGATATTAAAATTATAAAAAATGGACATGGGAAGTTCCCTGTCCGCCAAATTTGGTTTGTTTTCTTGGAGATTCTGTGAAACATTTCCACTCAAGAGACGAAAGCTTCTTGCCTAATGTAATGGTGAAAACGGATGCGCAAGGTGTGGATATTGTCCTCAACTCTCTCTCCGGAGAACTCCACGCTTTGTGGAAGTGGTTACGAATTCGGTGCTATTGTTGAGATTGGTAACTATTTGAGTTCCGTGTATTGTGAACTGTGGGCTAATTATATCCCAGGCCACCGTGATTTCTTGGGCCAGGGGAATTAGTGTTGGAGATATTCGATTCCAACCGCTCCATTTTTGGCCTCGACTTATCACAAGCGATGAACCAACGGCCGGATCTGATACATAGGTAAGTATAACAATATATTAATCTAATCAGTACTAATATCTATAAGAAGCATGCTACATCGCACAATTGAGACATTGGTTTGAGCACTGTTGTGAGCAGGGACGGAAATTAGAGGTTGTAATTTTTGCGTATATATAGCGAGTATTATTAGTACTCTGTTCTACAACACTTTGTATGCTTTAGTATGCATGCAGAGGTAGGTGTGTTGAATCAGGCACGCTCTCGACGCAATTTCAACATCGATTGAAGAGTGTGAAACTCTCCAACGCTATTTGCCTCTTGCAAATTCAGTTGTAGAAGCCTTCGAAACCATGCCCTAACCCTACTTAGCAATACTCTTGTGAGCAGCATCACCACTATTACCAGTAATGCTTGTTTTTAACAGTTATTGGTCTAGTGCTTCTTGTCACTGACAGTATTGAACTGGAGCAGCTGCTTCGAAGAAGTTCCGGCTTGGTCAATGGCCCTAGACCAAGAGCTCAAATCCAGGGCTCATATCATGGACAAACTTCATGGTTCTGGACCAAGGCGCCAGACTGGGGGCACTGAGGCCTCAGGACCAAATACGCCTTGAATTAACGCGGTGCAATAAACATCACTGTCGCGCCCACATTTTCTTCACCTGCAACCAACTTCTCCGATTCTTCCTCAACATAGCCTTCAATTCTCTTGCTCGTTCAGAGTCGTACGCCCGAAGCGCGCCCCCGGTCGCCCGGTCCAGATCCACCCAGGAATTCGCACCGTGGAGAATAAACAGCTCAACGACATCCATCCAAAACTTCTTCCTGCATTCGGGAATCCGCGGTCTCCTAGCCTGCACTTTCTTCTCATCCGGATTAGGCCTGATCCTAGACTTCCGCCCTTGCCACTGCACGGTGTTTTCTGGCTCCCCTTTGTACTCCGTCCTAATGCGTGCGAGAAGATTACGCCAGGGCGTAGACGCAAAACCGTCAATCCGATTTGGATCAACGCCCTTGTCGAGTAGTAATTCCACTAGCTCCACACTCCGCACCGGCTCCGGTGAAGGCCACTCTGCGATATCCGTAAGAATATGATAATCCAGTAACGCACAATCGAGCAGCGACCGTCGCTCAGAGCTTCGTTCAGGCGGGCCGTTTTCAGCAAGCTTTTCGGCCACGTAGTGGTATAGGCCCGCTTGGACAGCTAGGCATAGGAAGGAGGAGTCGCGGATGCTGCGGGTTTGCATAGCGGACCAGTGAGGTGTTCTTCTTTGCGTACGTTGGGGAACGCGCTTGATTTTTGGGGGTGTGCCGATGTGTTGGGCGAGAAGGCTTGGGCCATGGAGGGAAGGCATTGTAGCGATTTGTGCGGCTACGCGATCTAATTCGTCGAGGAGGTCGGTTAGGGGTATGGTGGAGCGAGATTCGGATTCGGCAGCGTATATTAGACAGCGGATGATGACGTTCCAGAAGCTGTTCCGTGTGATGGAAGGAGGATCGATAACCTTTAGCTGTAGGAGGGAACACTGACATAACGAGGTGTACGGATTAAATGATTCTCGTGTATCTGATGGTTCTCGTGTAACTGAGAGCAGCCTGTTCCAGACTTCCGGTCTGTGTAGATAGTCTTTGACGGTTCTGTGCATATACTGCACGGTGGACTTGGAGAGAACATCAACAGCAGCGTCGGATAGTTGATCAGTCTGGATGCCATGCGAATCCGGTGGGTCGCCGGCAGCATCAGAGAGATCTATTAGAGATGGTACGGGAGAATTCGCCACGATTTCCCCTTCCACCATCACGTTCTCCACCTCCAGTAACCCCTTGCACAAGCTGTCCAATCTCCGTTTCATCCAAGTGCACCTTGCGAGTTTCTCATCCTTTGTTAAAGGCCTGATTGGAAACATCATCGTAGTCTCATAATCTTCATCGTCCGCGAAAGAGAGTGATAGAAGAGAAATCGGGGTGCGTGCAGCTCGAACCAATTGGAAAAGCTCCGAAGCGCGCTCGCAATGATGCGGCTCAAACCTGTCGATCATGTCTTTAAAGAGCTTTTCGAGTCCTGGCGGAAGCTTTTCAAGTTTATCTTGGAGATCCGAAATTTTTCTCCCATCCTTTAAGTCGTGAAAAAGTAATTCAACTACAAAATGCACCCAAAGGAAAACACCAGACGATTTAGCAGAAATCTCTTCTACCAACCTGGCGGCGTATTCCGGTTCTAGTTTGCGCAGATCAGTATATCCACGAGTTCTAAATAGTTTTTGCTCGGCAAAGTATTTGATATCCTGGGTGGTAAGGCTCTGTAGCATCAAAGACGGGCTACCATGGAATGCATCTATAAACACTGGCCAAGGCCTGCTAGAAACACAGATCTTCACGCTTGAGCCCTGAACCAAGGATAGAAGCGATCCAAGAAGCTCGGTGTGATCGCCCTCAAACTCGTCAAGGCCGTCAATGAAAAAGCATATTTTTCTGGTATCGCGATACTCTTGAATGAACAATGCGACGGTTTCCAAAAGCTCAGATAAACCCCAGGGATGTGGATCTTGCCCGAACAATCTATATGCATCCCAACGCTTTGGACATAGCTGTGGAATAGCCTCGGGGCATTGGCTCAGGCATTGGTACAGAAGGGTTCGCAAAAGGCCTTCCCGTGACGTTTGCATCTTAGTTCCAGAGTTCCAGAAGAAGAACGATGCTCTAATAAGTGGCACTCCGGAAGCCCAAGTATCCAGATGTTGCTGAGTCAGAGGCTGGTTGCAGATGTATTTCATGAGGGTCGATTTGCCACTCGCAGGTTTTCCACAAATATGATAAATGTTGGTAGGGCCTCCATTTTCCAACCACTCCACAAAACTGTCCCAGGGGGAAGTCTCATTTCCCGGTCGGTGATAGAGCCACTGGAAAGTGTGATGGTATGCCTCAGCGACGTGTGCATGTCGGCTCGTCATATGCTCAAATCGGAGGCTACCCAGAAATCTAGATATTGGGATCTGAGATCCAGCGAAACCATTGGCGGGATATACGGCGAGGGGGAAATCATGCTGGCGAGTTTGCAAATCCTCTTCATAAATAGCCTCAATGATGTCTTCGCGCCATCTACCTTTCTCCTCGATATCTTGCAAAAATTTCTCGCCGATTAGGTATTCGTTTGTGGAATCATCCTTAGAGCGCTGCGCGGTTGATGCTCCAGGCTGTATAGTGTCACTAGCTTTCTGGCTATAATATCTGTGAGGATGATTGCATCTGGGACTTTGGAACAAGCTACAAACCGGAGCGAGACTAGAATATGAATAATTAATTGTTGACGGAAACCGTCAAGCCGCTCTTTCAGCTCGCCGATCTCTTTTTCGGCCCATATGCTCTCGAGAGCCAATCGAAAGGAGCTCCATTTTCGGTGCTTGGAGTTAGTGCGGAGCCTATCCAAAGCATTTGATAACAAGGAAGCGTCGTTACTGCACTCGAAACAGATTTGGCGAAGACCTTTGTCATTGTCGCGGTCGGAACTATCTTGGGATAAGGAATCGTGTAGTTTGTCACTGATGTCTTTCAAGTCCTTCGTGATGAGCGCAAGATCAGGCTTCGCTGCGATTTTCGATCCGTCTGGCCGCGATCTTGAGATCAGTTTGCTGGTGAAATCAACGAATGTAACGACTGCGGAGGCCACGCCTAACGCGGATATTGGGTCAACGACCATAATCGCTGAAACAACCTCTCAGTGGAGAAATGGAATCCATGAATTGTGGTGTCATAGAAAAGCACTAATGCTAACATCGTGGAGAAGTTGCAAAATGTACTTGGAGGGGAGGGTGCTGCAAGCGCCGCTCCGCCACCACAACGATAAGTAAACAGTCTAACATTGGAAATGTTTGAAGTGGACCTCGTATTCAGCAAGGTTGTAGGTTGCCTTGAGATAAGGTCCCGGAACGAATAGCGACTAAAAGAATGTCATAGGAGCTACAAGGCTGAGGCTCAAGCATTGGATATGTGGGCCGCTATTCATTGAGAAACAAACACAACATTTGACCTAACTATGGCAGATATTCAGCTACCAGCATGAGTGCTCTTTCTAACTTAGTTTTCCGCCTCATGCATCGTGGCAGAGAAACTGTAGTGGCTGCCTAGGCGTTGGTGTAATAAAACCCATAGACGGAGATGTATTCTGCAAGATCTGGCAAGACGACGTCAGCACGGTTCTGGAGAGGGATATTTAACACTCGCAGATACATTCACAAGTATAGTACGAATTCGCATCGAAGTACAACTTGCGTGACATGCAACTCCCGCCACTGAGGTTTGCAAAAATCCTGACCATAGCGGTGTGAAGAGGCTTCCAAATAAGCTCGGATCCCTAGTTTTCGGTTACTCCTCGTTCTTGGCCTCACCCCTGGTTCTTGGCCCTACCTTGAATCCGAATCCATTGTAGAAAACAACTAATTACACAACAACCAAAATTACAATTGCCATTCAGTGCAGGTATCTTGGAGATCCAGTGCTGCATTTTCTGCTGCTACCTTTTGGGCCTCCCATATAGGCTTCTTGGCAGCTCTCTTTGCTGCAATACTTTTAGATTCCTCTACAGCAGCTCGTATGCTGTCTATTTGTGCAAAGCGCGTATTTTGGTTAACAGATACCATCTTTCGCGGCTTTCGAGACTCCAAGGTTTCTACTCGAGCTTTCTACTGTTGAATAATTATATCCAGCATTGCCTAGATAACATTTACTCGTTCAATTACCCACCCTACTTTCTATAGAACTACCCGTATATCTCGGCCTAGATTCCGCTGCTTTTGTAGCATTTGTAGTAACTAATAGAGTAACTAAGAGCTTTTCAGTGTTTAAAATACTCTAGGGCCCTCTAAATATACACGCTTTTGTTGCTGTAGTAGTATAATTTGTTCTTAGGGAGTCTTAGATAATAAGTACGCTTCCTAGACGATTTAGTGATTATAATAGCATTTGTATAAAATATCTGATATCGTTTTAACCTTGTTTGTATTTTGCGTGTTCTAAGTATATATTATACGTCCGGTGTACGCTTCAGAGGTATACGAAAAATACTTGAATTTAGGCTAGAGGAGTATTTAAGATTTGGAAGGCTTCGATACAACAGCCTATAATAGATATAACATGTATACTCCGTTATACAAACCTAGGTATCTATATTATTTATATATAGCTAAGGGGCTTTATATTACCGTTTGCTCGTAGTAACCGGGAGGGTATTTCTCGTGCTCAGGAGTGCGTAAGAGAATAGCCGCTTGCCTCTTCTAGAGTCCAATTAGCAATAAAGTCCTTCCGTAGAGGAGTTAATCGCTGCTGTTGATGATAGCCTACGCGTGTAGTACTGCGACCAGCAAGTCGTAACGCGAGTGTTGAATGCGGTGCTTTACACGCGGCGACAGCTTTGCGCTGCGATATAAAAACGTCAGATTTAAGGTCTGCAATAGCAAGTCAATTCATATCTTCGCGAATAGACATATTGATAAAGTGGTTGTGTTGAAAACTAGCAGTGTACATACAGAGTGTAAATTCGGGGGTGGCCAAGAACTAGGGTTGGCCAGGAACTAGGGTTGGCCAGGAACAAGGGTTGGCCAGGAACTAGGGGTGGCCAAGAACTAAGGGTGACCAAGAACTAAGGGTGACCAAGAACTGGGGGTGACCAAGAACTGGGGGTGACCAAGAACTGGGGGTGACCAAGAACTGGGGGTGACCAAGAACTGGGGGTGACCAAGAACTAAGGGTGACCGAAAACCAGGAGGCCGAGCGTATTTGATTTCCGTTTCTGGTCAAGGTGGTTATCGGAAAGCTAACATATCTTCTGGTATCATCAACATATCATGGTAGCGTGAGGCAAGAGGTTGGGAAGATAGGTGTATTAAGTTTGATAATGCTGCATGAGAGGTGCAGAGAACCTCACCTGGGGGAACATAGTGATGATCCGATTTGAAGCAGCGTACTGGCGCCCACGTGCCTGATGTGACCTATGGCATCACATGATCCTAGAAGGTACCTCGCGCTGTTCGAATTTCGCGTTCAAATGTTCCAGTACGGTGCTATAAATAATAAAGTCTTTTGGACTAAGAAAGCCTCTCCAAGTATTATTTGATATCAAGACCCGTCCCGCGGCACTGCGCTGACATTAACCGTCACAATTGAGCCGACATAAGCAACAAAGAGCAGCCAGAAGAAGAGCAAACTTGCAAACTCCTCATAGCACCGTCGATCCACCATCCCAAGGCCAGTTGGAATAGTGACCCAATCGTAAGCGTTTTCATTGTCGCTGTAGCTGTACCACAGCAGATCGTGTGGCCAATCAGATTGACCTGGAGAAAGACATTCCCACGAGTCCATTGCCACAGCATACACTACTGCCGCACAAAAAGTGTTTACAAGATTCCCGAACTCGGCGAGCACGAGCAGACGCGTCGATCGCAAGGCAGCATTGCAAGCTATGGCGCCTCGATACAGCAGCACTAGAACCGACCAGATAGCGGCGAAGAGAAAGAAGCCGAGTACGGGGGGGATACTGCCGCCGTGTGGGATGCGGATGATGTCAGCTGTGAGGCCGAGAAGAGCGAAGGAAAAGAGAACTTGGCATATGCGGCAGATAATGTAGAGAACGAGGCCGGCTTTGCTGCGGAAGCGGACAATGGGGGGGCGTGCGGGTTGGGATGGGTCTGAAGCGCGTTCATCGGCTTGGAGTGGTATTTCGGCGGTATCGACTCTGATATCTTTATCGCCTTTTGGGGGGATTGAGGGTTGCTGCAGAGAAGCGGTGTTCTCTCGGATTAAGGTTACGGGGGACTGGAGTTGATGAGTTGGGTTCGTTGGCCTAGGCCCCAAGTGCTGTGGTGGTGAGGAGATTGCTGCTACTGCTACCGGCTTCCTTGCTTGGAGATCAAATGGCGGAGATGGTCTTGTCGGGAGCGGTTTCTTTTGGATGTGACTCGACTTGGAATTTAGTCTGTTTCATCAGTGAGCACTTCCTTCAGATATAACAACGTTTGTCGAACCAGCAACTCACAAAGCTCTACTAATCGCTACTTCCACGAAAATCTTCTGATGCGTAGCCACAGCTCTCGCCCGCATAATCGTGCACGCCTTATCTAACCGTTCCTTCGCAGTCACAGCGCCACGAATGCCTTTGTAAATGACCCCAAACAGATGCATACTATGCAACAAGTCCATCGCTTCATGGGCAGCCGCAACACCAAACTCTTCCGCGAGCTCCTCTTCTACAATATCATTGATATTAGATGTATCCCACCAATCCTTCAGGTGCTCTTTAAGTCGCTCTGTCTGTTTATCATCCAGATACTCCTTCGCTTCCTTTACAATCAACGCAATCCAGCTAGAGGATTCGGGCAATTCATTCGTAATCATCAGAGCCTCTTTGAACAGCCTGCCGACTGCAGACGCATCCGCGAGGCCCAGCAGCGTTAGCACTTTGCGAGCATACATCACAACTCCAACCTCGGTTCCTTTTTTGCTTGCAAGATGCGTTCCTATGGCGCTAATTGCCATCCCGCCGGCGATAGTCAACTCGTACGATTTGCTCTCTTCAAGCGATAGGATGCTTGCATCGATGGTCTCCTGCGCGTAGTCGTGCAGATCTGCGCGCAGAGTTTCGCGGTCGGGGGTTGTGTAGCGCAGAAGCTGCTGGGCTCGGGATTGGTAGTGCAACACCCATTCTGTCGCTGTTGAAAATTTGACTGCTGGCATGGTGGTTTCTGTAGTGATGGATCATCTGAGAGGGCCAGAAGTTCTCAAAGTCGGATGCGCTACTGGCAGTGGGCGATTGGATAGTGCTGTGCATTCGGTGTCATTTCAATGCTGATTCTGTGCTATGAGGTAGATCAATCCAGCAAGTTGTGCAGCGGCTTCATTTTAAACTTAGCCTGTCCAAATTGTCTCGTAGTGGTGTCTTTCCCCCCCAAACATGCATCAGCAGTCAATACGCCACAGTGCGCCACAGTGCCGCTTACGGGTGGTGGGCGCATCCCTTCCTTAATTAACTCATGGTCAATGATTGGATAGTTTCGAAGCCTCCAATTATTGGCAAAAATAATCGCCCGATGGCAAGTTCCATGTACGGTGAAGGTCATATTTTTCTTGGCTAGATTATTACTGCTTGTATTCTGTACCTCGGTAGTATAAAGAGAAATGGTTCGTGTTAGTAGCACTAAAGTATTGACTCCATTTAGAGTCAGTTTATTAAAAAGAAAGAGGGATTGAACTTGCCAGCAATGTAGGAGTATTTACAATAGTATGGTACACGAGTGCTATATTTACAACATGCGGCAGTATCAATCCGCATAGTCTCTCCGTCTAGAACCCCACAGCATCTCGGACAAGTTTCATGGTGGCTTCAGCGCTCGCGCTCGCCCTCCGCGCGCCATCCTCGCCGATATCAGCAAGATATTGGGCGTTACCCTCTTGCATGGCCTCCTCATACCTCTCTCTAACAACACTGAGCTGCCTGTCCACGGCGTCCGACACCTTCTCCTTAAGAGCGCGCATCGACAGGTCTTTCAGATCCAGCGCCAGTGCCTCACTGTTCGGCGCGGCACTCTCATCCACATGGAACAAAATATCAACCAAGTTCGACACCCCAGGCCGATTTACCGGGTCATACGTAACACCTGGTATGGTGTCTGTGAGCGCCGAATTAACCTTCTTCGCAATCTGATCCCTCGAATCCGTGATCAGGATTCTAGACTTGGGATCCTCGTGCGACTTTGACATTTTGAGATGGGGGCGCGTGAGTGACATGACGCGTTTTGCCGATGATAAGATTGTTTCTGGGGGGATGAGAACAGGGCCGAAGTTGTGATTGAAGCCGTTGGCACATTCGCGGGCGAATTCGAGGTGTTGGCCTTGGTCGGCGCCGACGGGGACGTGGGAGGCGCGGTGGACTAAGATGTCTGCTGCTTGTAATACCGGGTATGAGAAGAGTCCTAGCTTGAGCTTTGCCTTGCTGGACGAGTCGAGGGGAGTTGTGTTTTCCGGGAGCGCCAGTTTGCTCTATAGCAACATGAGCTTTTAAATTCCTCAGCCATGAAAGACATCCATAGAAGACGGGAAAGAAAATAGGGACAAATACCTTCCACTGAGTCATCCTTGAAAGATATCCCATAGATGCTTGACAGCTCAGTATCCACATCAACTCAGAATGAGCAGCAACAGCCGACTGGCAGAATATTATAGATCGCTTTGGGTCCAATCCGACAGCCAATAGCGACGCGAGCATCTCTTTCCGCCATTGTCGCAGCTGCGAGGCATCCTGACGAACGGTGATAGCGTGGAGGTCCACGATGGAGTAGAGCAAGGTTGCCTCTAGCGGCGCTTCATTCTGTTGCTTGACCCATTGCCGCAGCGCGCCGAGATAGTTGCCTAGATGCGGTACGCCAGTGGGCTGGATGCCAGAAAAGACGACGTGTCGGGGCGCAGGCGTGAGAGACGAGTTATGGCGGAGGAGTAGTAGCGGACGCGGTAAATTGGCGGTGCAGTCTCCCGTTATTATAGCATTGTTCGAAGCTGTTGATGCTGCTCTTAAGGTCGGACGCAGCATGTTTGTGACATTTTTTTGGTGTTGGTGACTTTCCCTTCGCCGAAGACGATTGCGGAGCGGTATTCGTCACTTGCATCAGCCACACTTCATCCACGTCGTCCCTCAAACTTCCACACGTCCTCTTACCACTCATTAGCAGTAACTATACACCCTCTACGCATCTATAAACTGCTCTTGGCCGCATCTTGCTAGCCACCGCTATCCAAACACGTCCATCTCAACCTCCGGTCACTTCAAGCAACCCAAAACCTCGAAACAGACGGGACTTTGCGCGCATCTTACGATAGTCCGCCACCAGCATCATGTCGTGGACAGGTATGCCTTGCTATTCTCGCATCTGCTACCTCACTTAACTAACACAACTCCCTTAGGCTTCAAAAAAGGTGTTAACCGCGCCACGACGCAGGTGTTGATGAAGACAGGCCAGGTCGAACGCACCAACGACCGCGACTTCGAAACCGAGCAAAGGTACCACTGCCTACACCCACCACCCCAACATCCCCAACAGCATATCTAAATCTCTCCCTTCAGACGCTTCCGCACCATGGAAGCAGCCGCAAATAAGCTACAAAAAGAAGCCAAAGGCTATCTTGACTCACTGCGAGGTCCGCATTATACTTCCCCCAACTTAGAATACAACCCTTCGACCCCATAACCACTAACATCCGCTATTCTAGCCATGACCGCCTCGCAAATGCGCATCGCCGAGACAATAGACGCCTTCTATGGCGACGCAGGGGCCAAAGACGGAGTGAGCAGGAGCTACAAACAAGCCGTCACCGATCTGGACGCTGAGACAATAAAAGCGCTCGACGGGCCATATCGGTGAGTACACATCGATCCTTCACTACACAACCAATCTTTCCACTCCACATTCAATGTTCCCCCCTCCCTGAATCTACTCAAGAAACTCCCCCACCGCTAACCCACCCTAACAGCACCACAGTCCTCGACCCCATCCAACGCTTCTGCTCCTACTTCCCTGACATAAACGCCTGCATCACAAAGCGCGAGCACAAACAAATGGACTACGACCGCATGCGCGCCCAAGTCAAGAAACTCACCGACAAACCCGACAAAGACACTTCAAAGCTTCCCCGCGCCGAAAAAGACGAACAGCTCGCGAAAGCCGCTTACGACCAGCTCAACGAAACACTCACTACCGAGCTGCCCCAGCTCATCGACCTACGGGTTCCTTATTTGGATCCGAGTTTCGAGGCGCTGGTGAAGATTCAGTTGCGGTTTTGCGCAGAGGCGTACTCGAGGATGGCGCAGGTGCAGCAATATTTGGATGCGGATACGAGGGATCAGTATGCGCAGGGTATGTTGGATGCGAGGGTTGAGGAGGTATTGCAGGAGATTAGGGATTTGAGTATTGCGGGGACGGTGTAGGAGAAAGGTTTGCGAGACAGGGAAACGGTTTTGGTGAGAAAGAGAAAGAAGCATTTCCAATACCCTTCGAACGATTGATGTCCTTCAAACGATGATGATGTTGTACCTCTATTGTTCTGCTTTTCTCCATTGTGGTATTTGCTTGTAGTCTGGAGGTGCTAGGGAGGCGCCCGAGAGAGTGTCAAAGTCCTGATTTATCGACCGAAGAGGACCAATGAACTTTCATAGCCACAGCTTTTTTTGCGCTGCGTTTTTGGTTTTCGGGTTTGGGATCCTCCAGAAGTCGTAATAGAGAAAGAACCCGACAAAACGTTCACCGCAATGGCCTTCTTTCCCATGCTAAAATGAGAGACAAAATGTCGTCAATTAAATGTCCTATGTGCAACCATCTTCCTCCTCCCATATGTCCTCCTGTCATAAAAACAAAAAAGAGAAAAGGGAAACGTTCACTATCGTTATCTGGGGAGTGAGCCGCGAATGTGACATGATGCAAGAAGATGCAAGAGATATAAGCAAATGTGGTGGGGGGAAAGTATTTGAAAAAGACAACACACCAAAAGAACCAATTCTTCCCCCAAGAACGCCATGTAAATGCAAGTGAAGTCGCGCGCTCTGCGCTGATGCTGAAGCCTGAAAGAAATATCCTGGCCCCGGACGCCGCGCTTTGAAATAAATGAAAGGAGAGACTTGTTTGATGGAGGGGGGGAAAAAAGAGAGGAGAAGACAGGGGAGGGGAGGAGAGAACTTTGGCCACCGCAGCTTCCAGCCTACCAACCAACCAACCAATGACACTTAAATATCAAAGGATAAAGTGAACATCGCAGCCTCGCACACCAGCCTAGCCCATTCATCGGAACCATCATTCCTCCGCCTCCTCATCTTCCTCCTCCTCCTCTATTTCAGAATCCGTCTCCATATCCTCATCCCCCTCCTCAACATCACTATCACTCCCTCCAAAACTCTCCGCATCCGAGTCCTCCCAATTCATGTTATACTCGTCATCCTCGCTGACCGTCTTAAACGCCGTCTCATGCGTCGGCATCACATAGCCCGCCGGTATATCCTGTTTACTCGCTTCAAGATCCTTCCGCACCTTCTCCTCGTACTGCGACTTATTGCCACGCAGCATGACGCCCGCGTCGACGTTGGCGGGGGATGAGACCTCGGCATCGTCGAGAAGGGAGAGGACGGAGATTAGGACGGTTTCGACACGTTGCACGGGCGACCAGCGTTCGGCTGCTAGTTCTCCGGACATTTCGTCGTCGCCGGGGGCGTGAAGGATGGAGATGCAGAGGCGGCCGTCGGGGTAGATGTTTGGGTGATAGAGGGGGCGGAGGAATTTGAAATCTAGAGATGCCGGAGTCAGTTTAGGCGGTTTTTGAGTAGGCGGTTTTTGAGAGGGGACAGGACGGGCGGAACAGGAGGAGGGATGTACCGGGTGGGCTGTAAGGGTAGTTCTTGGGGAAGGTCATCTTGGCTTTGAAGTAGCCGCCGTAATATATCGAGTCTGGGTTCAGGACGATTAGAGCCACGCTCCATTCAAAGACATTGTCATTAATCAGCTGTGTTTACATGGTCAGTCACGAATAGGTACAGGGAGGCTGGAGGGAGGGAAGCGTACCTCGACATTCGTCCATGGCTCCTTGGATAGGGCCTTGAACTCGTTCATGAGAAGTCGTTCTGCCGACATGGTGGCGGAGGTGGGGTGTAGAGCTTGAGTGGGTAGTTTTAGGGGAGAGAGAAAGAGTCGCTAGGGGAGTTGTAGAGTATATGTGTCCAAGACAGGCTCTTAGATCAAGTAGAGTCGAGTCACAGGTTGAGGCTGAGTGTGCAGGTGTGCGTTGGTTTCGGTGAGGCTGCGAAGAACAGTTAGGCAGGCGGCGTGATGAGCGGCGAGAAGCGTAGGGCTGGATACCGAGCCCGAGCTAGCGGGAAGATCAGGATTGATGGACTGACTGGGCGGAAGACTCCGACTGTCGACGATCTTGTAAAGACTGAGTAAAGTGTTGGTTTTGAGGTAAGTAAACGAGGCAGTCTTTATGGTTGCAATATTTAGTCAGAGCGATATTTTGTTGACAGATAAATTTCATGGCGTGTTGCTCTTTTTTATTTTTTTATTTTTTTTTTATCAAAGACAAGGACGTGAAAGTCAAATTCACTTTGCTCTCTGACCATGTCTCATGATCTGTTTATGTAGGTGCCTGCTGCCACTGATCATGTTCGATAAAGTGGTGATGGGCTTGGAGATGAGAATCATGATCAATGAGCAAAAATGACATCTATATGTCGCTTCTTTGGAGCCTTCGAGACCCTCCACGAGACTTTTCCTGCAAGTAATTCACTCATTTTTGAGCTTGCGTGGAAATTCAAATCATCACTTCCTTCGTATATATTCAACAGATTAAATTCCGATCCCTAGTAGGCGTTTCACCCAGTGTCTCTTGCCCGCCAAGCGACTCAAAAGGTAAGTCGAAACGGCGTTTTCCCTATCCACCAACGTGTGAATAGACCCCTCATCAGTTAATTTTTTTTTATTTAGAGGTTTCATCTATAATTATTCTCTTCCAGATTTCGACTTCCCACACCAATTTCATAGCCTATGTAACCAATATTGCGTTATTAGAATCAAAACCTGTGTACAGTTCCGTCTCATAGGAAACGATGAAGTCAGAATGATGAGTAATTCTGCTGTAAGGAATGGATGTACAGGGGTTAGTTCCGTAGGCTGTTTTCGGACCCCAGGGCGTTCCATACGGCAATGGCTTGCCAGGTCCTCCAGCATGAGGAGGAAGTGGGGAATAACAAGGGTTCCCCAATAGGATTCGCTATTCGTTTGTTGTTGACTGAGTGCTGGGCTCAAATGATGGCTGCCATTAAGGAAACCGGCCCATGATGATCCCCTCCTTGAGGCCCGCCTCTTTGGAATGGCAGTGGCAGGTATTCCGACACGAAAGGGTTGCATGGATCTGCGACTTGAGGCGAGGGCAAAGTTTCTGGAGAAATGGGAGTTATTGAATGATAGTAGCCTAGGCTATGATCGCGACTTTTACGGCCATGATGAGATCCCGAGGGATGTCCGTGCGGACCATGTCCATGATACTCTAGAGTGAGTATGCGTCGTCAAATATACGAGGTGGGTAGATCATAATGTAGCATTACAAAGCGGTAGGCGAGAGAACAAGTGAGGAAGAATTGTAGAACGAAGCCGTTAAAATTAAAAGATGGGGAATAAGTTGCTGAAAGAGCGGGAAGAACGGAAGTCAAGTTCATTTCGAACGGCCTTCGCCATCTCGGAAAGATATGTCGAAAGAACGCGAAGAGTGAAGAGCGAGGAAACGTAAACAAGTGAATGTCTTGGCGAGAAAAAAAAAAAAAGAGTGTGGAGAATAGCGGAGAATATTACTTGTTTGGGGTGCGACTTGTTAAGGAGACCAAGATGGCTGGCAGCCACCATCCCAACTCGGTTGTTGACCAGAATTGCGTGTTTCTATATCGGTTGAGCCACAGCCGAAAAAATTTGTTGGTGATTGAGCTACATGGAGGATAAGCACACGACCATGCGGTCTATCGGCCCTAGCCAAAGCCAAGTGCAAGCAGTCCAACGAGCTAATAGTATCTTACGGAGTGATACGATAAGTAGGCTACGAGAACTCTCGGTTTGAAATTCGGAGGTTTTGCTGAGACGGTAATGAGAGAAAGCATATGATAGATGCATATCAGATGCAACGCTCAGCAGACTTCCATCTGCTCCCGACAAGCAATCTCGCTGATTCTTAGGGGCCGATTCTCTTCGGCAGCGAGAAATATGGTGACATTGATATCGTTGAATTCCAAAGCCAGATGCACAATTTCGACTTCAGAGTCATGCCTTGCCGCTTCGGATTACTCACGTCTGACATCTTCTCCGACGCACGCATCCACGTGTACAAGGGGTTAAAATATTGCTACCCCTCCTGGTACTTTTCTTAAATACTAAATGCTGATTTGTCATCAAGCGATTTTTCCCTCAAGGATGACAGGGAGGGGGGCAGCTCGTATGTGTATCCCCCTTGTATGCCAGGAAATATCACAGCTATCGAAATGTGAACCGGAAATTTGGCGAGGAGACCCGACAACTGTGAGTAACGTTAGCAGCAGGCTGCAGGGCAAGGTCAACATCTCACGCATGGAAACAGGAACACCACAACGCTGCTGCAGGGGCACCTGCAGGTGCTCTGCATGACTTCTCACAGCCCATGTGCTGTTGCACAGTGAACGGATAGGTATGTGGCATAGCTGTAGCCACTCGCAATATTTGTTGTTTTGAGGAGGTTGATGAGGGTGAAGGAACGTTAGGATAACGCTAAAATAAAGCAGGGGTAGGTCGCTAAAGAGGGCAAGCCAAAGAGACGAACAAGGTAAGCACAGGGAGGAGAGTGTGACCAATATGCTCCGTGGACATAGAGAGAGTACCTCAGAAAGATCCTGTAGTGGACCAGTGGTATTAATGAGAAATGGAAGTGGAAGTTCTAGGATCTTCGAGCGTTTATAATCTTACGGAAGAAGGTTCCCGCCGAGTACCTCAGAGGCGGTAGGTTGAGGGTTCTATGACGCACTCCAGTTGTAATACTCAATCTCCAACACTAGAGTCTCAAGGGTACCAGAAACGACATCAAGGGCACTGTTGAGGATGGGGACTTCTGTCCACGGGCGTTCTCCGGTCCATTGATCAAGTGTACCGATGTCCCATCGGATGTCGTAGGTCAGTGATCATAAAGTCGGGGGTAGCGGGCAGCATTTCTATGAGCATATCCGGCACGAAATTACGGCGGTGAATGATGGTAGTAATGTTTGATATGAATGCTTCCATCGATTCTATATAAAGGAAGCCTTCTGAGTGACGTATAGAGTGTAAAGACTCTGGAAATCAAGCGTTCATATGCCAAGCAAATAGAAAGCGGAATAATCTCCCTCAACTCCTTGCAATAGAGCATCCAAAGACACGGCCGAGGAACATGGTGGTAAGAGACTTCATGAATAGTTTCTAAGCGTGAAAGAGCTGGCAGACGTTCCAAAGCATACGCGCCAACATAATCGAAAAGCTTGAACACAAATTCGAGACAGCAGTTGTATTCCATGCACAGCTCTAAACATTCCAGAGTTCGGAGCTTGGTCAACAATTGCTTTACACCATAGCTGGAGGTCCGGGAAGCCGGCGTCTAGGATCCACTTAATGGCTAATTTCAACTCCGCTGCAGAAGGCTTTTGAGCGTAAAGGATGAGACGAGGTCGAGGACCGGAGTGTCTATCGTATTGGATAGCTTTTCTTTTGTCGTTGGAACACACACCAATTTAAATATTCTTAACTGCGGCTGCCAATTGTGGTTTACGAAGCATAAGAAAGAATAATGAGCGGAATTGAGGAACGATTTGGGGATCAAAAGCACATGAGGTCAATATTCCAGTAGAAGAATGGTTCTACAAGATTGTACAGTGACCTGCAAACCCTGAATGAAGCCCCTATCTCCTTTCGGCGGCAAAAACTAAGAAATCTCCACAACCTCAACAGGGGGCAGGTCCGCAAAGCAGGTCATGCTGCTGACGAAGAATTGTATCCAAGACGATAAAGATTAGTGGAAATTCGGGAATTGGAAAGACCTCGTGGAATGGATGTGTTTCATTCGCAAGAGAGGAGGGTGAGGGGAAAGAGATGATGTCGAGAGAAACGGAAGTTGTCATCGTACCCGATTGGCCTGTGCATTCAGCGATAGCGGTTTCCAACTAAGTGCCAGACGTCGATCGTATTGAATGTTTCAGGAGTCGTCCTAAGCTCCAGCAAATGTAGCTGATCATCACTAACAACGCCGGGCCTACCTATAAAGATGCACTCTGAGATAAGGAGTTCGCGATGATCTCGAATCAAAGAATCCCGTGTTAGTTGCAACTATATACGTACGATCAAGAACATTCCCCAAAATTAATGCTCCCAAAAGGCCTTCTGGAGTGGATTATTAGCTACACCTTTCAGAAACTCGCTTTAGATACCTGATCTCTCCCTTGCGCTTATCTCGCCATCTATCGTACAAGAAGTACAGTTCGGGAGGCCCAATTCCAGTCCAGCATGCTTCATCGCTGCTGCTCCTCAGCCCGCAAAATGCTAAATGAATAAATGATGAGTCCTCTTAATAAATTCAGCGGAATGCATGGATAAAAGAGTATGCATGCAAGCTTGTGCAAAAAAAGGCTAAAACCAAACGGATGAAAAGTTTCATACAAGAAGGGGAAGCCAGCCAGTTCAATAAAAAAAAAGACAGGACGTTTTTGTGCAGCAACGCGCTTTTTTCCATCCATGAAAAATCGAAAAGGGTGTACCTCCGCAAATCGTGGTAAGAGCGGACAGAATCCTCGATGATTTCAAAGATGTGATGGCATCTTTGACCATACGTAAACCCTGACATAACTTCCGACTTATCTTGCGAAGACCTTGACAACGCCATCGCCACCTGCAGAGACTACCAGCCTTCCGTCCTGGCTCCAGACGACACTGCAGACGCCTTCGCCGCGCATTATGCGGTGGCTGGCGATCTCTTGTGTGCATATCCGCTTTTCTAGAGACCAGAACCGGATCGAAGCGTCGTGCCCGGCTGAAACGGCCTCGCGACCATCTTTACTAAGTGAAAGAGAGGATATGGAAGAAGGATGAGCGAGCATACTATAGGTGCATTGACCTTGGAGCTGTCAGTTTCCATGTCCTGTTTGTAGAGATTGCACCATGTCACTTGCCGCTGTTTGCATCAAAGAGCCTGATGAACCGATCCTCATGCCCGCTGATCACCACACCTTCCACCCCGCCACCACTACTGGAACCCGTGGCGCCGTGCACGATACTCTCGTCTTCCGAAACTCCGCGTCCAGAGTCGACACTCATTGTCCCTTCAAGCCCGACAGATGTTACCACAACCGAATTTACCCCAGTTGCTGGGGTGCCCTTATATGTCTCGCCACTTGCCATCCCTATAATCTCTTCGCCAGTGCGGGTATCAAAGATCAGAATGGCCGCGTCGGTATAAGAAACAATGAACGCTTCACCTGTCATGGAGAGCGGGCTGATGCAAGTAGGCGAGGCATGCGTTGGTCGATCGATGGTATGAATAAGCATGTGATGGAACGGTGTACTAGTCGCAACGCTGGGTTGAGGAGACGAAGGGAAATTTGAGCCTGAAGTTACCGAGTGCCTCCTGCTGCCGCCAATTCCTCGCCTTGAACCTGTTTGAGGCGACACAAGCTGAGGAGGAGCACTGACTGCCCATATCTTGACGGTTCCATCGGCTGAGCCAGAGGCGAGCAGTATCCGATCCGGACCTCCATAGTTGTTGCAGTCTTGACCAAAAACGGAAGCGCAGGTTGCGGGGAGCACACAGACAGTCCATACGGCATCAGTATGGCCGTCTAATGTCGCTTTAGGATCCACCCTGCCTCTTTCCCAGACCCGCACCGTAGCATCCTGCCCTCCTGAGAAGATCCATCCGTCTCCTGACACTCGCCCTCCGGTGGAAAAGGTTGCAGATGCAGGACAAGCGGCAAGAGATGTCACCACCCCTTCGTGACCCCTATGCGAAAAATAACTTTGGATATCCAAATCATTGTTCATGCCATGTTGGCCCATGTAGCTTGCTGGTATGATCCATCTCTTTATCATACCATCATCACCGGCTGTGCATATCTCTGGTTCAGATGGACTGCCTCCGCCGGTAAAGATCACCGATCGCACAACATCCAGATGGCCTCTAAGGGCGAACCGGACTTTGAAACTCTGAGGATCTGACCTTATACTCTGTCCTGCAGCTCCTTCGCGGGTCTCATGCCCTTCGCTTCTGCGTCTGGACATGGATGTGGACCCAGAACTTTTTCTTCGATGGGAATGAGGTCCTCCTCGCGGTGGAGATTTGGCTGGGATACTGTTTGCACTAGGAAAAGCATCGGTATCTGGTCTTCGCGGTGGTGGTATATCTGGTGGAGGTTCATTTAAAGAAGTTGGCTCTTCAAAATTCCAGCCATCTGGGTCATCAGAGACAACGTGACGTTGGTTCGTGGCTTCTTCATCTCTATTGGGTATGGGCCTTCCATGGCTGTCATAGTTGTGTGTGACTTTTTCCACTTGTTCTTCTGGGACTGAAGAGAAGCCCTGGGTGGCCTGTTGCTGGAATTGGGCAGCCGAAGCATCTGTAGATGGCATCCCTGCCTGCTTGGAGAGCGGTTGTTGATTATATGGTTCCCTGCTCATGAATGTTGCTTGTTGAGGTGGATGGGATGAGTGGGTCAGATTAGGAATGTCGGATACAGATGGTACTGGGGGAGGTTGATGGTTGGGAATCGATGAGTTGGGGCCTGGAGAGGCCATATGCGGTTGGGGCTTTTGGCGATGCTGGAGATACATTTCTTCGATAGGGGCATCTCCCTGATTCAAAAATTGTGACGTGTTTGCAAGACCCTGGAAGCCGCCCTGGGGAGGTGGTGGATGTGCTGGAGGCGTGAGCAGATACGTAATCTCCTCTACGCATTTTGTCAAATACAGCTTCGACTTCTCCCGTTGACTGTCTTTATCCGCTTCCGATTTATCCTGGTCTTCGGGTTCGATATCCAGGAAAGAGTTGAGGTGCTTGCTGAACGCTATTTTGAGAAAGTTAGCAATAACAACCCAAGCAGAGTGTGGCAAGAGGAAGATACTAACGCCTTTCAGCATTCATACTACTCTTGAAATCCAGTCGAACTCCAGCCTTGGCCTTGGGATCCTTTTTCTCCTCTGCAGCATTAGCATTTTCTCCGGCCGCCGCAGCTTTCTTCGCGCGCTCGTTCCTCAATGCTTGTTCCAGCATGCGGATCTGCCTGTTAAGCGCATCGTTTAGCTTTTTCGCGCTTCGAACCTCGCCCTCCTGCTTGGCGATTTTGGCCTTCATCTCAGCGCGCTCGATATCCCACGCATTTCTTGCTCGTTCATGATTGTGCCATTCAAGTTGAAGGAAGCGCATCACGCCTATAAGGCCCAAAAGTTAGCCAAAAATGATACAATACACAAATCCTTAGAAAATACTGGACGTGAACAGGAGCGCGAGGAAAGTTTATGCCTACCCTGAAGCGTGTATTCTGTTCCGGCCGGCCCATTATTGTCTCCTCCACCGGCTGCACCTCCAGAATTCATGGCCGAGGGCGACTGCCACGCCATCAACGGCCTTCAGTTCAGATGCCCTGGCTTTTAAGCGTTGTGTTGTAGATGACATGCGGCGGCGAGGCGTCCTCGAACGGCGTTGGGGGAGCTGGCTGAGACGAAGAGCTCGAATATCTCCAAGGGGCGGTACACTTGGACGCAGATGTTGAGATGATGCCTGGTCAGACAGAAATGACCAGTCTCAAAGTAAAGCAGTATGCATGCGCTAGAACTCGAGAACAATTAGGCGCTTCGTAAGGGTGCTGGGCGGGTATGATTGACTCTGTCTCGGCGGTGTCCTCTTGTGACGGATAGGCGCTTATCCCGAACTGGCCGACGCAAGAGCCAAATTCTAGCCCGTTCCCTACCCGACCTCGGGGTGGAAAAATTAATCGCCGTTCTACATCATCTTTTTTACACTTAGCATCCTCCCGCGATATCTGTAGCGAGTTAAGAAGAAGAAATCTCCGATCTCGTCTAGCCAAAAGCTTACTGGATGTTCAACGAGGCGTTGAGGACATCGCAGCTTTGTACCTCGATATCCGACGACAGCAGAGCCTGGGGCAGGGTTCGGTTAGCAAGCATCACACTAAACATGGCCACATTTTTAATATGCATCTGGATATCCATTCGACATTGTCTGCAGTATCGCCACTTGTTTGCAAATTAAAGAGTACTGCCTAAATTCACCTCTCAGACCTTCGATTGCAACTCATCCTGACTCCATTATTCAACCCTAAAAGTATCCAGCAGTGAGCCGAGCAGCATCCAATATGGACGGGAATATTCATGTATTAGCACAGCTTTCACTGGTTCTTTATTTCATCCGCCTCCTTTCCTAACTGTATCCCCTTCCTGCTCCGGAAACACATATATTTTCTAAGGTGTTTCTTGGATAAGTGTTTACTGGTTCTATGGTTGGTCTCCCATAGAGTAGACTTTATAAATGGATTAGCTTCCAACAATCATTACAATATTCCTGAGAGAGGCCATGTTAATTACGTGAATGAGGATGTTCTCTTCCTCTAATTTTGTCTATAAATTTGATGCCTCTGAAATTTAAATGGCATTCATTTTCCCTCACCGCGTGAGTTCGATGAAAGGCACAAACGGTAGTGCATGATATGATGCGATCCATGTGATAGAAAGGAAGAGAATTCTATGTTTGAAAGTTGATATATGCGGGTGATGTGTTGGTGGGCAACCGCAGAATATTCTACGGCAACCGAAGAAACCAATATCGCCCCTCATCCATCCCAAACGACCGACCTCAACACTCAAGTCTCGTTCTTAATAATTGCGCGCTTTTAGCACGATCTATCTCGTGGTCTCAGTGTCTCTAAAATGCCTTGAGAAGGCTATCGAGCCCTGCTAAACTGCGTGTTGATCGGAGTATAGCAACTTTACAGCCAAGCACCACACCGCCAAGGTAAGCGTTCGAAGCGATCGCCAGTTTCATAAACTAGTGAGATCCCTTAGAAACCTTTTTGTTCAGATTTTCTATCACTATGTTATCCTAGTCTGTTTCAAAATCCTCAGTCTCCTGAAGCTAGGCGGAGCCATTTGAAGCCAGTTTGGTGAGCCGCTCGAATGAGATCTCCGTCTTTCTCTATCCGCTTGAGTAGGTCCGGTTCATCACAGAGACTTCGAATATAGAAGCTAGAGATGTGCCATGTTGGTATTTGGATCACTTCCAAGGTATCGACACCTCTATGCAAGACTCAGAATTGGTAAGCTCAAGCACGTGAGAAAAAGTGGACGTTACTACATCACTCTTCTGTTGTATTGCAATTTACTATAGCTGTTTACAAAGTAAGGGAAAGAACGGTCACCTGCTCAATGAGTCATACACTGGGGTACAGCGCCTTATATCATACATCGACACCAACGGATTTAGGAGCTTTCCTGTTTATTATGGACTGGGATCCAAACTCACCGCCACAACCCTTCTCGGTGGAACGCCAGCATGACCTCCTCTTCATTCAAGCATCTAATTCAAGCACACTGCCATCGAGTGATTTCCACTGGCACCTAAATCAAACAATCACTAGTCACGTGCTTAGCGAGGTGGCACTGAGTCTTTCTCGGACCTTGTATAAACGAACGCGCGCCTGCCTCGAAAACCAACACCACAACATCCATTCCTCGAACAAGCCCCAACCACCATCTCCCAACCACCGCATAACCGCGACCGCACCCGACTCCATCTCAGTCGCGCACACATATTCTTTCGACCATCCTTTTCGAATCCATAAAACTCATCAAACACGATGCCTGGCGGAAAAGGTACGCGCCGGTTTCGTTCTGTTCACTTTATCAGTCTAGGATGGAACGCATACTGACTGTGACCATGCAGGAAAGACAGGTGGCAAGACGGGTGGCAAAGGCGACACCCACGTCAAAACCTCAAAGTCGCACTCCGCCAAAGCCGGCCTCCAGGTGCGCTTCCCTTCGAGCTTCTCCTCAGCTGTACCAAACATACCCCTCGCCCAGCAATCTTCCAATCCGTATAATAACCCGCTAATGTTAGCCTCGCTCTAGTTCCCATGCGGTCGCATAAAGCGCCATCTTCGCACCATCACCCGCCAGAAGACGCGCATCGGTGCAAAAGCCTCCATCTACCTCACAGCAGTACTAGAATACCTCACAGCCGAAGTTCTCGAACTCGCCGGAAACGCTGCCAAGGATCTCAAAGTGAAGCGCATCACGCCGCGCCATTTACAACTCGCTATCCGCGGCGATGAGGAGCTAGACACATTGATCCGCGCCACAATCGCGTTCGGAGGTGTCCTGCCACACATCAATCGCGCCCTGCTACTGAAGGTGGAGCAGAAGAAGGGCAAAAAGGCAGGCGAAGTTTAAACACTGGCAATATTGGAGGGAGACGCGGATGGGATAAGTGTCTACTTGACCGCTTGAGGGGCTATGTGGCATGTTTGATTACTGTGGCAATGGGCTTATTCTCTCTGTGCGACCAGGAACCGTCACCAGTCCGGCTCGTCTCGTCAATAAGGCTGTTTGAGCGCATTATGTGAGCTACAACACCTTTTCGAGCTCGGATGGCCGGGCGCATGACCGGCTAGATATGGGACCACGGGACCTTAGATGCCTCCTACCAAGGCCTCACCATGAGCCCGCCGTTCCTCTTCCTTGCCTGGCATTCTGGATTGTTTCCCTATGGATTTTTGTGTTTCTCTTGTCCCCTTTTTTGTCTTTTTGCCTCCTCCAAGCTGAACAGCAGTGCAGTGCAGTGCAGGATAGTTAAATTCTCTTCTCTGCTCTGTTTTTTTCTCATGGTACTTTCTCCGGCGTGGTTTGGTGTTTTGGCAAACTATGGGGGTTTCTTGGGGGGTAAGGGGGTTCTAGGGATTTTTTGGTTTGTTTTAGTGCAGGAATTGCGGGATTGAAACAGACATAAATATAACAACATAAAACCACGGTCTTGATCACTTATGAAGAAACTTGTGAGGTGGTTTGGAGAACTTGAAGTCCTTCATATCCCAACCAACGCCCCATTATGAGTACCATCCTAGAATTCGCATGTCACCGCCTCGAGGCTCACAGGGAATCTAGTAATTGCCCAGTTCTGTACCTTCTCGCCATCGGTGATCATGTTTGGAGCGTACATGTCCATCTTAGCATCCCCATGTTCTTCTCCACTGCGTTCAAGTTATGATATCAGAATTGCCCAGTCTGGTAACTTCTCTCCGTTAGCGTTTATGTTTGGAATGCAGGTCGCTATCTTGACATCCCGGGGTTCGAACGAAGCACCCCGTGCAGGAGGAGAGGAGGTGGCGCCTAGCAAAGGCCTGATCCGCCAACTGCTCCTCTGTGGTGCTGATGCATGGAGTGGATACCACCATATTGGCATCCTCCAAGCTTGAATGAAGCCATTCAGGCACTCCAACTGGCATCGGCACGTGCAGACTGAACAGCGAAGAAGTCGAGGCGAAAGGAGAAGAGTGTATTGAGGCGGGAGGATTGGATTGAAAACAGAACTCAGCAGTCCAACTAACGCCAACTTTCAGGCTTGGCCGTGAAATGTATCCATATCCAGCCCAGAAGTATCCTAATCACCTTAAAGCCAGAATGTGCCCAATTGGGTAGCTACCACAACGCGTGTTGTGTTGGTTCTAGCTGACGTTATTTGGCTCCGGGGTTGTCGCCTTTTCATTTTGGCCTGAAATCCGAGCACTCTTGAGAAGAGCTGCAGAATTCAGGTTGCGAGAAGGGAGGATGTGTAGAGAGGTGCGGATTTTCGGTGGGAAGAAGATCTTGGGAGTAGACTTATGGTTTCCTAGCACAGCAGTTATTTCTAGCTGGGTGTGAATGTTTGTGGGAATGCTGCCATTTTGGTAGTCTAGGGTAGAGACTCTAGATTACTCTGCCTTACATGGCCCAGGGGTAGAGGTCTTGGGGATTTGTGACTCAAAGGAGGTGGGATGCAGAGGGGTGTATTTTTGCTCGTGAAATTCAGGTCCAGATAGACCTGAGTGTCTAGGTCATCCCTCCAAGGCCGGTGTCCTTATATCCTGACACTACGGTGAAGCAACCTGGTTTAACGGACGTTATGAATGCAAGGAGCCGCAGCGTAGTGCTGCTTCCAGTTATGTGTCTCTTTAGGGCGGGGGCTCGGTACTCTTCTCCAGAACAGTGTCAGGTTATTGTCGTCCAGCTCATTTTCCCCATAGCGAGTGGTGGATTGATCGCGTGCAGTGGTGAGAAGGTGTATATGTCCGATTGACTAAATGGAATACGTAAGTATGCCCAACTGTGCCCAGCTATGTCTGAATTTAGCTTCCATGGACGAAGAGTTAAAAAGTGTATCTAAGAGAACGTATGGTATTAAGAGGTAAAAGTCTCACATGAAAACCATGCTCAGGTGGGCTCAACTACCAAGGGGCATAAGCGTTAGAATACAGTCCTAATCCGGTAACTTTTCATCGTGGGTGTTGATATTTGAATTGTATACCGCTTCAAGTCCCGAGCATGGGTGTACTGAGAAGTAGTTTTAGACGGAATCTGGACGTGGTTAGATGTTGGCCAGAATATAAAGCCAATAGAAGAGCGCGTGTATTGAGGTGTACTCTTTCATGCGAAAACTAGGCCCAGGTGGGCCTCCAAGCTTTATCTCCATGGATAGAAGATTAGAATTCCTAATCCGGTGACTTCTCTCCTTTAGTGTCGGAGTGTATATGGTCCACGTGTCGAAGGAGGGTATGCCGAGGTGTAGTCTGTGGATGAAATTTAGACTCTAGCTATCATAGGTGAGATTCAAGGTCGAAACAAGACAACAGGCGAAGAGTTAAATTCTCAGACAAGAAATATATGCAAATACCACTAGCTCTTCCCTGCTTACGCCTCTTCATACATTTCTCTACACAGCAGCCATCTCTAACTAAAATCTACGAGCCACCTCACAGCACAAAACTCAGTCAAAGCATGCACATCTAGAATACCTTCAAATCTCAATTAAAACATAATTACAGCGGTCTTTATATCGAAACAAGTTTGCATTATTAAAGGCAAAACTGAAGCGACAGTTGCAAAATCAGAGAAACGCGTCTCAACATTAAAGGGTGGGTCGGATTATCGAAAAAGGGAAGCAAAACTTGCAAGTAAAGAAAATTCAAAGAGAAAAAAAAAGGGACAACCGACAAAACAAGCACCTTGTACCCATCCATCCTTCGACCATCCTAAAAACGTCCATCGCAGAATGGAAAAACTATCAAAACTAGGCTGGGTAAACCAGGTTTGATAGAAAGCATGTGTGTATGAAGTAAAAAGGCTGAAAAATGTAAGTTAAGACGAGACTATGCAAACAATGAGGACTGTGTAGGAGGTATAGACAAAATATTTGGTTGGTCATGACATCGAATTCGTAATCGTCCGTGGTTGCCCACTTATGCAGCGAGAGTGTAAAGTTGCTGGATCTTTTTGTCGTCTGGTCGTCGCACGGAAGAGAATAAAAATTCGTGTTCGGCTTTCGTTCGCTCGACTGGGGCAGTGCACAGCAAAGGGCCGCCGCCATCCACCGCGTCTTGTATGCTTATAGGTATCTCGTCGTTCCGGGTCGTTGTCGTTATGCAAGATTCGTCATCGTCGTTCGGGAAGGATTCGGTATTTCCGTAAATGCGAAGAAGATGTTGGCAAGATGTTTGGGGGCAAGTAAGAAGGAAAGAAGCAGAAGAAGAAGAAGAAGCAACTGCGCTCGACAAGCAAAGTAGAAGGAGAAGGAAGAGAATCGAGCGCGGAATGAAAACAAAAAGCAGAGAAGGAAATACCGACACACTAATACAATTATGCCACCGTTCAAAGAACAAAGAACATAAATCCAATATCTCCATCAGATGCTTTTTTCAGATACCCAAATCAAGATGCGAGAGGGCCTGGGGCGCGACCCCATATGATGTTCTCTACCATCGTAGCGTCATTCTTCGTATACGTCGTGAGAAGTGGTTCCACAGGCCAATCAACACCACGGCCGTTCAAGTCATACTTTGGGTTCATACGTTCCTCGTCTCACTCCCACCTAGCAACATGCCACCGTCAACTTATGGTGCCCCTCCGTCTTCCATCTTCTTTACTCCACAACAATTTCGACTCCTGATTGCGAAGACAGCTCGTCGCTCCCGCGGCCATGGTGTCCATTCTGTCTGCCACGGGAGAACCCAGTACCACGCTCTGGAATAGGGCCTCGTGGCTGTCTAGATGGCAAGCCTTGGCTTCTGTCTCGGCTATGCTCATCATAATTTGTGCTGAATGCTCGATGTCCTCCAATCGGGCCAGGATTCTCTCGGTCCCAAGACACGACTCCCCTCAATCCCCTAGGGCTACCGCTTTGTCCAAATCCATTTCCCAGATTCATGCCATTCAGACCATTGACCAGCATGCTCTCATTACGTTCAGACATGGACGTTGCAGTTGGAGTAACACTTGGATTAGTTGAGGCAGAGCTGCTAGCTCCATACAGATCGTATCGGTCACGACCCAAGTTCGGCAGCGGATAGCTAGCCGTGGATGGAGCTGGAGATGGAGTGTAGGATCGAAGATCAGCATAAGACTTCGCGGTGCGGAGGTTGGGCGCCGCGGTTAAGCCTCCAGGAGAGTCGGGAAACCCGAGGAATCCTGATCCCTGTCGGCCAAGGGTATTATAGCTTTGCCAGTTTTCGGATGCGCGGACATCGCTGAAATCAGTGGTAGCGGCCCTATTGAGTCCACGCCGTGGCTGTTCGTTAGGATGGCTAGTTGGTAGTTGCGGCATAGGTGGACTCATGTTCGGATTGTCATGAAGCTTGAAGATATGGACCTGTCGCTGCTCGCCTGAGCCCTTGGAGACGTGGGCAAGTCCCATCTGGTGCGCTAAAGTGTGAATGGTGCGACGCTGACTTGGTGCTAGCGAAGAAGGAAAAGTCATGCTCTCGCGATCAAGAGCCTCCTTGAAGATGAGGAGTTGCGAATAGAATTGCAACACTTGCGGATCATTCAAATCCACATCTGTTTCTTTTTGGTCAGTTTTTGTACGTGATGAAAATGAGGAATGCGAACTGACCGAGCTTCGACCCTCTTCCAGAGACGGGCGAAGGTGACGTTGCAGGAATATGCGAGGAAATCGAACTGTACGAGGGCTGCGTCTGTAGGGTTCCAGCCAGGGGCTGGTGCTGCTCTTGCAATTGGCCTCTGCGTTCACGCTTTTCCCTCTCGATCCTTTCTCGTTCCGCCAAGGGCAACATCTTTTTGTACTCAACTCTAAGCTTCCTGCCGTGAAGTTCGAAATGGTTCATAGTATCAATCACTTGCGCTGTCTCATCTGCAGTAGTGAAATTTGCAAAGGCCAAACCTCTGAAGACACCATTGTCAAAGTGATAGTTGAACGCGTACGGAAGCGGCAGTCGCAGGTCGGTCATGAGCTGCACAAGCTGTTCCTTCTTGACTGCGAAAGGAATGTTTTTGATGACTATAGCCGTTGGAATGAGCTCTTCATCGACATCGTAGTTGTCTTGTCTGAGCGATGGACCTAAGACGGAGTTGGGATGCCCGGGCCCAAGTCCAGGGAGTGCTGAAAAGCTAGGGAGAGGTTGAGGTTGATCAAGCCAGCCCTAGCGAAGAGAAAAAATTGTCAGCAAAGCTGTTTGTTTACGCTATATCATGGTATCTCTTACGGTGGGCAGAGTGCTCCGTCCTCGCCCGGATGGCTTATTTGCCCTCGTGGAGTGCACGCCGAGGGCTGACAGAGGATTGTTCTGGCCAAAGGCGTTTGCGTTCCACGCCTGAGCCCCGAGATCATAACCTCCTCCGTAGCCCGAGTGTATCGTAGCGTTGAGTCGATCATAAGTGCGAGGCTGTTCGTAGACGCGCTGAGCATGGTCCTCGGCGGTGTACAGGCCTCCGGGTGGCTGTCCGTATGCATCAAACTGTCGCGACACCTGGCGGTGCAGGGTCGGTTGGTGACGGTGCGAGCCCGGTGAACGAGAGGATGGGGGATCGTAAGAGGCGTACATGGTGAATCAGAAGACTGGGAAAGGAAGACAGCGATGCTCTCGAGAAAGGCCGCAGTCGTAGAGGTATTGTCGACCTAGAAGAGCATTGCCTTTGCAGCAAGCAGAAAAGCGCAGAGCGAGGCGTAGCGAGTGTGAAGATGGAGCCAGATATGTATGCGGAAGCTTAACTTCTTTGACGCAACAGACACAAGTCTATTACTCGCCAGTCACCAGAAGACGACGCCCGTGGCGAGGATGACGGGGCTGTTGGTGAGGTTTGATGGGAGGGTACAAAGTCAGGTACCCAGGCGAGAACGAGCTGCGGCTGCCGAGAGAAGTGCTGCTGGCGAGCCGTGCAACAGGGTTTCGAAGCTCCTTTCTCCTTTGGTCTCGCGGCTGTGGTTTGCACAGGCGGCAACGCGGGATGGGCGCAGTGGCAGAGTGTGCACTCGTTCGACAGAGAGTGGTGTTGGGGGACGTGTAGGAGGATGGTTTGAAAAAATGCGAGGCCGTTTTGCTACCAGTGTCCCAGTGGGGCTAGCAGCTCAGGCGTGAAGACGGTGAGGGACGAGAGATTACAAGAGGCGCCTGGGCACGCAGAGAGAGAACGACAGCAGTTGGGGGATGGATAAAAGGCAAAGGGCAGACAGGGTCTTTCACACCGGGAGCAAGGGAGTCAGGATTCTCAGGAGAAAGGTTTCAGTGAGGACCAGGTGGTCTGTATAGGCAGTCCGTCGTTGATCGTGGACCGCCTTTCTCTGGTTATTATCACCTCCTTTCCAGTAGCTCGTGCTTTGTATTGCCAGGACAGTGCCAGGACAGGGATAACAGCCATCGCAACGCGCAACGCAACCCGTCATCCAAAGAAAGGGACAAGCGCGCCAAATCTCGCTATTGAAATGGCCCTAGCAATAAAAGTGCTCTTGGAAGCACGAAGAGGTAAAGTGGAGGGGTACTATTAATTTTCGACTCCAGCAGCTGCGAATGAATCCATCCCCGACGACTCGTCTCCGCGCTCTTCAGCGGGCCCTTCAGCAGGCAAAACAGGGCGAATGACGGGCAGCCCTCTCGTCAGCTGGGCGACAGAAAAGAACACACCAGACACCTGCTACACCTGCACGATCCCATGCTACCGTAACCCTTCTTGAGCAGTTGGCGTGTTCGCACTTTGGATTGGTTGCGCGAGGATCGGGCCGCCATGGCTCGTTGAATCATATTTTTCGAGAACAAAGGAAGAACAAAATACTTGCAGCACGTTGAGTTGCTTTGGGAAAGATGTCGTCCATTTTGCTTTTTTTCTGTCATAATCTCTGCGCCCATGATGGATGGGCCCGCTGCGTAGTGCCACCAGGGGTTTATTGCCTGGTGCACTCCTTAACCAACGAGGCTCTCATCCTCGTCATAAGGCGCCGCGAGCCTATCACCTTTTCGAGAAAAACTCGAGGCCGTCTCAAAGCCATCAATAGTATTCACTGAATCAAGTATCCAGGGGCGGAGAAGGGGGGGAAAGACCTCAGTCCGGGCATACGGTAACAAGTCGTGATAGTGAATGGCGGGGCCGTGTCAGGATTGCCCGTCACTTGCATATTTGATGAAGTCGACGCCTCATTCGTAATATACAATATCTACCCAATTGCCCACGCGCGTTTCTCCGTCCTGCATCATCCATGTATCTCCGCCACATCAGGTACTACACAGATACGTACCATTCTGCCCAGCCAGAGGAATCCCTTCACCAAGATCTTGCATCGCAATGATTTGGATATCCAACGCCCATCATCATGCATACTTCAGAGTAGATCAACTCGCCACCATTCCCGTCATGAGACGTTGAGGGAATATTCTAAGCCTACAGCCTCTATCACGATGCCCACCATCAATACCATCACATGCTCCTTAACCGCGTCTTGCTCAAGAGAACGGACACCATCTTCTCTCAGATTCTGCATCTATTTACAAAGCGGGCAAAGGCCGTGATCTGAAATGTGTCGCACAGCAGCTAAAGTGTCCTCTCCCATCATCTTTTACGAGTCCAGCGACCAAACAGCCCGCCGTAGCCGCTTGAAGAATGTCACATTTTCGCCAGAGTATTGTTGCGTAATCCGACTGGCCGGTTGACAACGAAATGTTCCAAGATCGCTGAAGCCCGCATAAGAACGCAATCATGTGATTTTGTGGTGGGACGCGGTCGGGCCTGGTTGGACTGCTGGCTGCAGCCCTTTGGAGGATCTTAGATGGGTGGAGAGGTACATTCATGAAGCTCTCTTGGCTCAATAAGCTGACTGCCTCTTCGAGAGATACACGAATGTTTTTGCTCCCCACCCTGTCGAGCGACCGACAGGAGGAACGAGGAAGCCTTGGACAGGGTTCCTCAGCCGCTCGCCCACATCTTGCGGTCCGGCTTTGGTGAGAGGACGCCTTCGTCCAGACGAGGTATCACAATGGCGGCCGAGGGCTGTCTTAAATCTCTACTGCAGATGCTCGAGCACACGAAGACGGGATGGCTTGCAGTGACGGATGGATCATTCCCAGCTTACCCGTTTTATACAAATTCGACGACCCTTGACCACTCAGAGTCTCCAATGCGTCTAAACTCAACTTCCTCCCCAAAATAACCTGCATCGTTCCAAGCCGACATAGTCTGTCCGTTGTAGGGGCCATGTTTCTCCCCACCATCGCGTGCATCAGCCCATCTATATTCCCAGTCCCTGACGTCCGTAGATGCATTCTCGCCCAGATCTGCACGAGGCCTATCAACCCAATCCTCACCTGTCTCTCTTCGATACTGTCGAATCAACGCCTCCCGTTCCGCATCATATATATCGGTCTGGCCCCGCGTCAGTAGCTGGTCCGCAGCCCCTGTTATGGCTTCGACGGCTTCTCTTCGCCGCGTTTCCGCAGGATCTTCAGTTGCTTTACTGTGGTCGAGGTCCATCGAATCCCCAGTCTTGCGCCTATTTTTCTGCCATTTTGGCTTCTTCTTCTCCCTGCCCTTGCCAAGGCGTTGCAGGGCCTCGAGCACTGTCTCACCCTTATCCAAACGCGTGATTAATGTGGAGAGAATATCGCTCGTCAAGATGGAATCGTCGGCAATGTCCCGTTGGCGCCGTTCTGCTTCGCGTTTATCCTGTGCCTCCTTCGCCCGCTTAATGTCTTTCTTCGATAGCCCTTCTAGCCATGAGTCGTGGATTGCGTCCGGATCGACAGCCTTCCTGATATAGTTCCCACTCTCGTCGAATCTGCCCTCTTCACCCTCCGCCTTCATGTGAAAAGCATCCAGCTTAGGGGCATGCTTTTTCTTCCCCCCTGCCCCAATCTCCTCGTCTACATCGCTCCCTATCCGATCTCTCTCCTCATCATCCCCACTCTCACTGCTGCTTTCGTTACCCTGCGTCCGCGACTTTCCACGTGGATCGAAGTCTGCAGAGACATGCCCACCGGACTTGCTCTCCAGGACCTGCCCCTCAATCTCCCTATCTTCCAGAAACCTTATGCCCTTCTTTTTCTTGCCCTCCCGGTTGAGGTCTTCGTCCTCATCGCCGTCCTCATCATCGAGGTCGGCAAACATGTCATTGTCCTCCTCATCTTTTGAGTCTGCGGCTTCTTTCTTGGCCTTTGCGTCTGCGCGAGCATCAAAGTTCTCGGTAGAACTGTCAGACTCGTAGCCATCGATATTGACTGCATTGCGCTTTGTCTGGCCACCCTTGCCAATTTCGTCTAGCTCGAGGATAGCGTCTTCTTCGGGGGCATCTGGGGCGAGGGTTGAGGGGTTGCGGTAATCAAATCGAGGCTTTTTAGAAGATGGACCTTCGGTGTCGAGATGGTGTGTTCTTGTAAATTGATCGCCGGCGCGTTTCGGTCGGGGTGCTGTGAAACCATTCTTGCCAGACATATTGATTAGGAAACACGAACTTTTCAAACTAGTGTTGATAAGGTTGACGAATAGGTGGATACGTGTTTAGTAGTAGGGTGGAGTTTAAAGGTTGCAGGCAGAAGAGGCTCGGGTGGGAGCTTTGACATTTCTCGGCACATATCTATCGGCGTCATCACAGCTGCCTCCGACAATTTAACACATACAAACGCCCTCCCATTAACCCACAGCGCCCTCCCTCCAAAGATAATAAACCCCTTTTGCATGACCATGGTAAACCTATCCCACCTCTTTCTCCGTCATCTTCATCTCCAAACTAACCTCACCAAAAGTTCAACCCCGGCTTCTACGACGACGATCCGAGTGCCACGTACCAGCAAGGTGCCCTCCGCCGAGGAGGTGCACCGCGACGTTTTAATGAGTGCTTCCGCTGCTTTCCCATCGCCATGCTCCCCGGCCCAGAGCGAGAAGATGCCAACCATGGTGGCAAAGTCTTCCTGCCTCCCAGTGCGCTAGACAAGCTCACGCGGTTGCATATCACATATCCCATGCTCTTCGAGCTTATCAACTGTGCAAAGGACGGGAAGCACACACATGCCGGTGTTCTGGAATTTATTGCCGAGGAGGGCAAGATTTATCTTCCATATTGGGTACGTAGCTCTTTGTGGCCATTGCCCGATTCTCAACCGCTAGGCTAACACGCCACTCCTAGCTCATGCAAACTCTCCAACTCGAGCCCGGCGACCTCCTCCAAGTAAAATCCACCGACCTGCCTCTCGGAACCTTCATAAAACTGCAACCACAATCCCCCTCATTCCTGGAAATCTCAGACCCCAAAGCCGTCCTCGAGAACGCGTTTCGGAACTTCTCCTGCCTCACCACCGGCGACATCTTCACCTTCTCCTACAACGACTCCGTCTACAGCATTGCCGTTCTGGAGACGAAACCGGAGAGCGAGAAGAAGGCTATTTGCACACTAGAGACAGATCTATCTGTCGACTTCGCCCCGCCTGTGGGCTATGAGGAGCCGAAACGCAATACGAGCGGCACGAGCACACCAAGAAGCGTCGGAGGAGCCGGTGTTATGGCTGGGAAAGGTGGAACACTACACGCGCATGGCACGATGGCCCAGGCTATAAACTATGCTGCCATCGCACCTTCACCCACGTCGGCGGTTGCGGGCGCCAAGGCCGTCTCCTCGAACTTTTTGACTGGTGGACACAAGCTCGTGTCAAAGAAAGGCAGCAAAGCACCAACACCGAAGCCTTCAACCCCATTGGCTGGCATGTCATCGAATGCTCCGCCTCCAACTGTACGGAGGACAAATGGGCCGCAGCCTTTGAGACTGCCTCCCGGAAAGCTGTTTTTCGGCTACGAGATCAAGCCTGTGAAGAAAAAGGGTGATGATGCCGATAAGGAGGAGAAAGACGGCCCAAAGTTCCAAGGGCAGGGCCAGACTTTGAGGAAGAAGAAAGGGGATAAGTGATCTCCTCTGCTGATTTTTCTGAATGATATATTTTTAATGAACTTTTCACGGTGCCAAATCGAGGCATTCAGTGTGGCGTGGGCATTTTTAAGGCGTTGGGGGTTTGCTGGATTGATGCTTATGAGCATCAGCGAGATGGGTGGGTTGGGCAGAAGGTTAGTTTCGCGGATATCAAATAGAAGAAGCTTATTTGAGATGAATTCGATTCTTGAGATTATGATTTCTTAGTCCTTGAAGAAGTGCAGTACTCGGATTCTGAAATTCAATTCATCCACCTAATACTGATAACTAGTCCAAGAGAGCTTATGAACCCTGATTGAATGCCACAAATCCGATGTGTTAGCCAGATGCAAAATCCATACGCCATGAGAGGTGCAATGCCGACCAAACCTGACCACACAAGGCGGTGATACAGTAACCACCCTGAATCGCGTAGAAATACAAGGAGGGCATATGAGGATGAGAGACTTCCACTTCAGGCCTGAAGATCCTCATCCTCTGCACCATCGGCTCTCACTACATCTTAGACAGAAGCCTCAACACGACGCAGTTTCTGGCCAGCACCAGTCAACGCTTTAGTATTATATGAGGTTCCTCTGGCCAAGTCCTCGCTATCCTCCTCTGTATTAGAGTCAACAGGCTTCTTCACAGCACCACGGCCACGCTTGCGAGGATTAGTGGGCTCAGCAGGTTCGCCAACGATTTCTGGCTCGTTCTGGATGGCTAAGGCAGTTTTGCGCGCAGCGGGCTTGCGACCTGTGGTGAACTTGGTGGTCGCAGGACGAGATTTAGCGTCTGCAGGGAGTTCGGTGCCGACCTGTTCGAGAAGTTTGCGTTGCTCGACGCGGAGGCGGGAGACGCGGATTTTGACTCCGTTGAGGTTTGTGCCTGTGAGAGTGTTAGGGAGGGAGGTTGGAGGAATATCTGGTGTGAGGGGTGGAGAAATGTGAGGAGGAGAGAAGACATACCGGGAAAGGAAGGGAGCAGGTCTTTGTATTCTTTATCGGAGCTGGGGACGCGGCCGAGGATGAGGAGCAGGAGCTATGGTTGAGATCCCAAAGTAAGACGTGAGCCTTGAGAAGGGAAAGCTCGAGCAGTGATGGAATTGGACTGGAGGACTTAAACCAGGGAGGAACAGTCGAGGATGAACCTCGATACTCTTGAATCTGAAGTGGCCCGGAGTCAACCAGTTCGTTCCAGTCCAATTCTATCACTAGATTCGAGCAGATATGAGGAGTAGTTGAAGAGGCATGGAGTCAGGAGGAGATTAACCACGGCTTACCTTGCGCTCGTTCTCAACGGTCCACTTGAACTGGAGACGGATTTTAGTGGATGAAGAGACTTGGGGTGGAAGCGAGACGTACTTTCTCAGCCATTGTGAAATTGGGAGTCTAGAAAAGCTTGAGATGCCTGAGTAAAGGTCGTGGCACTCGAGCGTTGGGTTGTTGCACTCGAGAATGTGAGGTTTTTCAGCGAAGATGGTGAGCAAAAGGAAAGGGTACGTTGAGGATGTTCGAGTGGAAAAGGAAGGTGTAGGCGACCAAAAGTTGGGTATGATCAAGCAAGATGAGGTAACCTGATGTGGAAAGCATGAATGGAGGCATGAATGGAGAAGTGAATGCAAAGATCACTCTAGATGCCCGGGCGACGTGTGGAACACAAGTTTTCTAATATTGGGTTGATAGTGAAGATGAGTGAAATTTATATATCAAAAGTGAATGCTCACTTTGCCCGCTGGGTTGTCGGCGGTATGTATACAGCCAAGCATCAGAGATGACTCTTGACAAGTTAACGTATGACTTGTGAAATATCATTTGTTACATGGTAAAGGATATGGATTCGCTTGCGAGCTATATCTGTTAAGCCTCCTATATAATACAAGAGGCCGATGAGCCCTTTCTGCAAGAGGTTGTAAAAACCCAATGAGTGAGCATTGCATACTTTCTACCCATGCAGGGGCATATCATACTTTTATAGGCTTTTCATGTCTTCGGGCTGTACCGGTTCTTCGTATTAGCAGCTAATCCCGAGTTTCTTGTAACCCTCTTGGCTTTCCGCAGTCATTCCCCGTCTCGATTCGCATTATGAATACCTAGACGCCGTATAGGGGCATTGGTTTTTGTTCTCCTTTGAATCTTTGAAACAACATGAAAGTAGAATGCAAATTGAAATGTTGTGTAAATGCGGAGTTCGTGCAGTCCACAGGGAAATAACGGATACTTTCTCGACAATGGATGACCGCCCATAAATAGTTCTGTAACAGTAAGGGCATCGTGTACTACCCGATGCCATCCGCCTGGGAGATGGATACGGTTCGGAGGATTTTACTATCGTAAGACTGGCTCGCAGTACAAGAATCGTAAACTAGAAGATTTGCTGCTCTTTTCCGGATTGGGAAAATGAGCAATATGGAGCTACAAACACTGTCTCTAATCCCGTTAGGGCGCATCTAAACTTTTCAATTCTGCCTTGTAGTAAGTATTAAGGTTCGGTGATGTGCAAATGACGATCCTCCGATTGCAGTGGTTGCGCGGTGGCAAAAGTCGATGGAAGTATGGCTTGCGGTGGCATTGTTTCGAAGGCCGCAAGGATGATGAAAAGGAAAGAGTCTTGCTAAATTTAGTTACCGGCTATGGATTCCTTATACATTTACCTGTGATGGGGCATGAGCTGCGCTGAACGCATCTCAAATGATTCCCAATTGCCCGAGAGGTGTCGCGCAATCGGTCTACATTGGGGGAACGTCGTGAATTACACTGAAGCTTTCAATGTCGTGAGCTATTTCATCCCGAACGTAGACTCGCTTGAGGAAGCAAGACGGTGTGACCGACTTTCGGCGAAGTCGTTGTCACCGCCATAGAAGAGACATCTTCAGAGATGAAGCCGCAATGTTAATAGGGAGACGAGTCCTCAGGCAGCGGTGAAGTTCTCTGCCGAGATCGCCGAGACAGTTAGCACGCGGCCAGGCCGCCCACGCGTCCTAGGGCTGATGCAGATGCATTCACACTTCACATAATCACATTTCTGCTTACCTATTGCAATTGACCCTCGTTGCCACGTCTGTCTTCCGTTTCTTCTGTTCACCTTTCTAGGCAAGCTTTAGGCAACCTCGTGCTGCACGGCGTCGTCTGGCAGCTCCAATGACAGCGGAATACGAGCAATCCACCGGCATTTTACTTCGACATTGTACATGATTTTTGCTCTCTTCAGCCACATGCTGTATCTAAGTTTATCCTCATCTTCCGCGCTGACTCCAGCCACTATCTTCAGGCATTTCCCTGCGTCCAATGGATCGCCGTTCTCGCTCCAAGACTGCTGGCGAACGGGAGGGCCAGAACTGAGGTGGAAGACTCTCAGATCAAACGGAACTGACTGAGAGAACGACAGCGCCATATGCGTCTCTTACCTAGTTAGCCTGCACTGCCATGAGGCAAGACCTTCAGTCTCCTCGTCTGCCGATTCCTTGCTCGCGTTGGCTGAACCCTCACTGTTCAGAGTATACATCACTGCTAAGATCTCAAATCCATATCAAATGGGTATTCGGCTTATTTGGGGTAATTGCTGCGCCTCTTGTCAAGTCCCCGATCTGGAAGACCCGCTGTATCATTTCCAGGGCGTATTTTCGTGTGAGCTGCTGGCTCTACATTTTTACCCCAGTCCCTCTATGATGCAACCTGCGCCATTATCACCCATAATCCGCATTCGTGACGCTTTGTGCTCTCTGGTGGTTCGTGTCCGTCTGCTGCTCTGCCTGAAAGTTATGGCTTGGCAGTTGTAGTAGTCAGGAGGGATATATTGGCTTGCTGCCTCGTCTTCAGGACGCCTTGTCCCTCCGTGTTTGTATCCCGTCCACTCATTGTGCTTTATCCTTAACTTGATCCTTTCGTATTTCTTTTGCCGGGTTCCTTCCGCATACATTTGTTGAGCTGTTGATGGGTCGGGGCGGATATAATTAGGCCCTGGCGTCCTTTCCCTTCTGTGGAATATCCCCTCTCTTATCGTCTCCCTGCAATACTCAACATGTGTTTTCGCATCGTTGAGATATATGCCGTCTGTGGCTGCATCTATCACATCCATGGCGTGGACGCGTGTCCAGCTTATGGTCGACACCCAGTCGCAGACCGCATTGTTCACGTCGGATACTCCTGCCTACGGCATTCAAAATGAGCACCTATCCAAGAATACACCCAACAAATCTTCTACTAGCGTGTTGAATACCTGTCATTCACGAACGAATACTGCGACTCGACAAGGCAAGTGCGCGATCATATATGAGGCAAAGCGCTCTTGGAGTTCCGAAGGATCTACGAGAATGGTTCGAGTGTCTCAACATACAGATTCGCAGTTACTGAACTTGTGGCCTTGCCTACTCGGACCAGACTTTGGTTCGCAAGGGATACAAAGAAGGATCCCCTACTTGGGGTGCTTGGAGGGTATGAGAGGCTTCCGGATTAATTACCACCATCTCCACGAGGTTACCACTTCATCTACCCGCTGGCGGGCCCCGATTCCGTTCCTTCGAAAGCCATTCACCGACTCTCCCATTCTCTTCGCCCAGACGCGACTACTCGACAACCCCATCGTCCAAGAAGACGAACGAACAGAACCCATTTCAATGTGGGAGACAAACGAGGAACGGTTTCATTCGGACAAGAACGACACTTGCCGCGATGCCTGTAGGCAGAGCCCACTATGGATAGTTGATTGAGTGGCGATGTACAAAGCGAATATGGCGAGAATAACGTGGTGGGCAAGATCATGTCTGCAGTGCTGGCCAATTCAGACACAGTTCATTTATTTTCTCTCTCTTGAACTTGGTCCAATCTTTTACACTGTATATTCTTTAGTGCCCTGTTTCATGTGGAATGAGCATATAGATTCTATACCGGTCAACAATCTTCTCCGTATTTCTTTCTGTCCAGTCAAGATATCCTTCATTACCATCTGCTCGTCTTTCTTGTTCGCCTTTTTGACCCGCGTTGCAATATTGTGCAAAGGTCGCATATCCCCGCTGTGACTTGCTTTTATATCGTCAGCTTTGAACGTCTTAAGGATGATTCCTATACTCATACTGAGTTACAGTTTGCTCTACTGATAATCAAACAGAATAGCAGCAAGAGTATACATACTCAGTTGAGTTTGAGTACTCGGTAGGTTTCGAGAATGTCCACTGACCTTGAAAATACTCTTGGCAATGTTTAGGATCATGCCTTTCGCAGCTTATGACGGGACGTCATTCGTCCATTTATTATTTCAAGAGCTAAGACATGTTAAACTACACGCTCCGAAGAGAGACCCGTAAACTCTGCAAACCTTTGTATTGGAAGCCTCTTCCCTCTACTTTAGATACTCATCGTGACACGTTCGCTGCTAGTGTTGAAATCGGACAGGGCTGGACCGGACCGCACTGGACGGGACTGGATTTCAACGGTGGCTCTAGCTTTGGAGATTTATTGCCTTAAATTAGGTCCTACCTTTCAGTATTCAACTATGTCTCCCTAATATGGGCTCCAGTACTTAGTTTTTGAATATGGGCCCATAATCTAAGGTGGTGGTGACCACCTGGATAGGCCCAGTCTGCAGGTCAACTCCAACACCAAAACCGAAAGCATTCATCGCAACCACTACCATGGATACGTATTATAAAGCACGGTATACTTTGTTGCATTTTGGATTTACATTGCGCTCTATTTCTATCATATCGAAGCACCTCTCCTTACAATTACTAGTTTCAAATACTACTCGAAGATAAATTAATCCTGAACATAGTTTCACATCCAATTAATATTCTATACCAAGAAGACCACCCTTCTATAAGAACAAGATTCGCCTACGCTCATTTTTCTTTTCAGATTTCCCATACACGCTAATGCTGCTATTTAAAGATACAAGTAACCAGCAACCGTCACAACAAAAAGCTACGTATAGCACGATCACTCTGTACTCTGTACGAATACCACCTCTTTGCCCTTTGTACGAATACCATACTTTTTGTACGGATACCTGACCCTTTGTCAAGACGTTCGCACAAGGAAATTTACGGTCGAAACGTCCAGCGAGTCCTAAGCTCCACTCTCACCATGGCCTCCCCCAACAGAAAACTACCTTACAGACCGCACAAAAATCCACAACGACGACACGCACACTAATCGGAGCTATTAGACCACCCTTCCGCCACTCTCACCCCACCCATCTTCCTCCACGAATGCCAAACCGACCCCCTCTACCACAGCTTCGCCTTTGGCCATTCGAGCATCGCTAGCTTCCCGGAAACCATGAGGACCCTACGAATCCGCAACAGCTGCGACTAGTGCTTGAGTTCTGCGGCAAAGGAAACTTGCCGGTCTCAAGCGCAGACACCGAGAGAGAGGGGGAAGGATCTGCCCGAAGCCATACTATGGCACATGATCGGCCAGCTAGCCGCAGCAGTTGACTGGCTTCACTCCGGCGGCGCAAGCGAAGCCTACCGCGCAATTAGTCATCAAGATATCAAACCAGACAACATTTTGCCTCACCCTTGGCACGCCCTCCCACACTCCCTGGACCCTCTTCTCGGATCTCAAACTCGGCGATTACCGGACTCGCGCACTATCAAAACTCCAAACTAGACGCCGATAGAAAAGGCCACGGCGCGGCGCCCTTCCAGCTAGCGGAGGCGGATATATTGCCGGATTGGGCGGTGGAGCGTGTGTGTGGGGAGCGAGTATGTTATTGAGGGGTTTGAGCTGTGCAACGGGAAGGAAAGCGCGGATTGGGATCCGCTTTTGGAGGAGAGGGGGTTGTTGATGGGAGGGCTGAGGTGGGCGGTGTGAACGGGGCGTAGGTGTTTTGGAAGGAGCAGCTTCCAAAGTTCCGCAGTAATCACGAGCAAACTCTTGGCCTTTCTCAACAACGACAATTTGGCCCTAATGCCATGGCCGCAACGCCTCCAAGAGATAGGACGCATATCATGCTACAGACCTCTACCACGGCCATGGGCGCGAGGGCCCCGAAAAGCCCCCTCCTCGTCGAAATTAGCGGCATCTCGTTTGACAGGCGCCCTACTGTAAGACGGCCAGAAGTCGTCCGGCTGAGTGTTCGCCCATCCAAAGGAACCTCGAAGACCTGCTCTCTCTGGTTTTCGCCATCATATCTGTACTCCTTGACATGGGGCTTGCGTTTTGCATGCGGCAAACTCCGTCGAGGCTTCTCCAGGGCTAATTGAGGATATGGTAAGCGACACCCGCGCGGGAATGGCCCAAAGTGGCTCTGTCTATTAGGTCTACATGGAAATAATCTTGTTTAAGGCAAGGAAGTCGTGGACGCTCTGAGATTATATAAGCTCGTAGGAATAGCGTCGAAGGTATGGCGTCAACAAACATCTGTTAGCTAGGCTTCGGGTACGGCTTCGAAGCCGTTTGGGGTTGGGTTTGGAAGGAGTGGTTAAAGCTATGCGGGATCAGATCTGGAGCGCGTTCATCAGTGGCATTAGTATGGAAACAAGGCACAGCCTGCTCCAACTCTACCGCCCAAAAGGAATTGGAGTAGCGACGTAATCGCAACCACACGTATTTTTGGAAATGGGGTAAGTCAGTCTGTTAAAATCGTATATAAATCACAGCCTGCCTACCGGGTATATATCAGAAACCTTTTTAGTGTCACCTTACTTGCACTCCCAGTCCTTTCACCTATTTACATATTCTTACAAGCCACTCTCGATATTCTACCCAGTAAAATAGAGAAAAACTTTTAGAAGCCGGTTGCTGGTCATCCCATAACCCAATCATCTCATAACCCAGTCATCCCATAACCTAGTCATACCATAACCCAGTCATCCCGTAACCCAAATCGCCCACTTACTTCTTTAACGCTCTCCCCGCAATATCCGTCCTAAACTGCATCCCTTCAAAATGAACCGCCTTAACACCCTCATAAGCTTTCCTAACTGCGTCTTCGAGCGTGTCGGCTACGGCGGTCGAGGCGATGACGCGGCCACCGGATGTGGTTAGCTCACCGGAGGCGGAGAGGGAGGTCCCGGCGTGGAAGAGAACGGTGTCTGTGTTTGATGGGTGAGGCTAGTGTCTGCGGATGTGGCATGTGGATGGTAGAGGGGAAGAAGGGAGGGAAGAGGGAAGAGAGGATAGGATAGGAGAGGATAGGAGAAGATAGGATAGGAGAGGATAGGATAGGAGTGGATAGGAGAGGAGAGGAGAGGAGGAGAGGAGAGGAGGAGAGGAGAGGATAGGAGAGGAGTGGATAGGACAGGAGTTGATAGGATAGGAGCGGATAGGAGTGGATAGGGTAGGATAGGGTAGGATAGGGTAGGATAGGATAGGGTAGGGTAGGATAGGGTAGGATAGGGTAGGATAGGGTAGGATAGGGTAGGATAGGGTAGGGTAGGGTAGGATAGGATAGGATAGGATGGGATAGGATGGGATGGGTTAGGATAGGAGAGGATAGGAGAGGAGAGGAGAGGAAATGGGAGTGAGAAAAAATGGAAATAAGAAGAAATAGAAAGGAGAGGAATGTAAATGTGAGGACAGGGAAAGGAAATGTGAGGACAGGGAAAGGAAATGTGAGGACAGGGAAAGGAAATGTGAGGACAGGAAAAGGAAATGTGAGGACAGGGAAAGGAAATGTGAGGACAGGAAAAGCTTACCACTAGCCACATCATCCAGCCGCATGGGTGTCCCTTTCGCATACGAGCCCGGATACCCACCCGCAGCCACTACGACCGTGACGGCAGACTTCGGTAGCACCTCGAGGTTGACAGTATGTAGTTTCCCATCAGTGCAAGCGAGCATGACTTTCGCCAGGTCCGTTTTCATCAGCGGGAGGAGAGATTGTGTTTCTGGGTCGCCGAAGCGGACGTTGTATTCGAGGACTTTGGGCCCGGATTGGGTCATCATGAAGCCTGTGAATAGGACGCCGACGAAAGGGAAACCTGTCCAGGGATAGAGCGTCAGCAATTCAAGCGCCGAACAGCCAGCACCAATCTCACATCGAAAGCCCCAATCAAACAAGTAAAACAAAAAGGCAGGAGACCCACCTTCCTTCCTCATCCCCATAACTGTCATCTCCTGCACCCTCTGAATACTCTCCAGCACGCTCTTCCCCGCAATATTCGTAGGCGCATACGTCCCCATGCCCCCAGTATTCGGCCCCCTATCCCCATCCCACACCCTCTTATGATCCTGTGCCGGCGGCAAACTCATCACCGTGCTCCCATCAACAAAAGAAATCACACTCAGCTCATCGCCCTCCAGAAACTCCTCCACCACAACCTCATCCCCGGCCTTTCCAAACTGCTGTTCTAGCATAATCTCCCGCAGTGCTGTGATAGCTTCGGCTGTTGAGGTGGGTATGATGACGCCTTTGCCGCCTGCGAGACCAGAGGCTTTGATGACGACGCGGCGGGGAGGGGAGGCGAGGGATTCGGATTCTATGTATGCGGATGCGGCGGCGAAGGAGGAAGCGCTGGATGTGAAGTTCTTGTATCGCGCCGTGGGGATACCATGGCGCTGCATGAAATCCTTCGAGAAGGTTTTACTGCCTTCCATCCGTGCTGCTGCTTTACTGGGGCCGAAACATCTTATACCTCTTTTCCCGTCAGCCCCATATCCTCCCATCTGATCATGAAAGTAATCAACCACCCCTTCCACCAGTGGCGCCTCCGGGCCCGGAATCAAGAGATTGACCTTTTTCTCTTTCCCAAACTTAGCCAGCGCTTCGAAATCATCGGCTTTTATATCCGGAACACAGGTTACGTGCGACAGGCCAGCGAGGCCGCCATTGCCGGGGACAGCGTAGATATGGCTGACGAGCGGCGATTGAGAGAGTTTCCATGCGATGGCGTGTTCGCGGCCGCCGTTGCCGAGAAGGAGGATGCGGAGGTTGGAATCAGAGGGGAGCATTATCGCGGAGGTTTGGG